>OX411550.1:68921292-69143792 GCA_948146395.1 Fragum whitleyi
CGGGTATTATAACATCGGGAAATCGACACTCATTCCGATCAAAATCATTCTAAATTATTCACTCAGCGCTCCCTTCATTAATTCCAAATTTTCACTCAAATCGATCAAAACGCTCTAAAATCATCTAAAAAAATCGAAATCGTTCTAGTCGATCATCTTTTAATTCAAATTATTCTAAGATTTTATTGGCTGATGTGAATTTTAAAGTGTCTGATTGGTCCCACGATGACACACAAACAGGAAAAAGTACGTATAATTTATTAAAGGGGGGGGTAATAAATATCGCTAATTTTGTTCAGGATGAACAAAATTATCCTGAATAAAATTAGCGAAATTGAATTACCTCCATCTAATTTCATTCAAAACTTACTCATTGCACTCATTCAATTTCATTTCAAGATCATTCCAAAATCATTCAGCTTGTCAATTTCACGATGTTCTTAACAGAATACTGAAGGACAACATCGTATATATCTGGAAGTCCTCATATGCATTGAACAATACTTCTTTTTCTCGAAGATTCACTAACACTTCCATTCATTTTCTTCAAATACCCGATGTTTGTGTAACAGAGGATAATATAGAAGAAAGAATTAAAACATTTATGTGGATTTTTCTACAAGACTACGATTAAATGTCATTTCATTCGCACCTACAGTAATGAATCCTCCATCATTCTGTCAAAGGTATTTTAATCGCAGACATTATGCTGAAATTTACAAAATGAAGTTGTGTGGTAAGAAAAAGGATTATCTTTCACTTTCTAAGCTTTCTGAAAATCGCAGATTTATTTAGAGACAAAGGTTAGGGTCAATTAATTTTTTAAAACGTGAAAAATTTTCTAAAATATGTGTTTATCTGTGCCTAAATTAGCATAGAATTTTCTTCCCCGATAAATGAAAAACAATATGATCGCTCTGAATTTCACGTTTATCCGAAGAAATTGTTGCAAAGTCGAATAAAACCCCGCGTTTGCGTTAATTGGTTGCAAATTTTCGTCATCTTCATCTTTGGCGAGAGTATATTTTTTTACAAAAGAAAGAAAAGCCTCCTGCTCATATCATCTGTGAATTCGATTCGACGTCCGGTATATATAGTTGCCATGTGCCTTCAAAAATATGAAGGTGTTAAATGTTGAATGTTTTAGAAACTAAACTAGATAAGTAAAGTATAAAGTTTGTTCGCTGAAAGATTAAAAGACTCATTCAATATGCATCAGTTTATTTTTCGTGCGAATAAATATTTTTGTGAAATTAGGATTATTGTCTCAAAAGTTTCCAAACAGCCTACTCTAGACTATCAACATCGCCCAAAACACCCAACTAGTTACAGTTACAACCTTTCCACGGAACAATATTGTGGGTAACGGGAGGAGGCAGTAGATAGTCATTTAACCCTTGCCATGCTGAGTCCGGAATATTCCTACTTTTGGCGGGAGGTATAGACTATAATCAGCCTGTACAGATGTGCAGTCCGATCTTAGTCTATATCACCTGAGTTAGCAACAGAAAAAGTAAACAAGAGGGTGTTTAACACTAAGTCGCTCACCTGAGAAAATTTCTATCTTACCGAGCTTTGTCTAATCAACGCAAGAAAGAAGAGATTTTCACTCGGTAATATAGCTATTTCATAAAGATATGTAAACAGCCTGATATACAGGCTAACCGCTACCAGCCTTATGATTCTGAAAGTGCTTTTAAAATTCTTTTCTATTTAGATACCAGATTTACCCTCCTACACAGTTCTCTAACCCTGGTAGTCCAACACTCAATATTCATATAAAACTTCATAAATGTGCTGTACATGATGTAATTTGTATGAAAATACATATGCGTGTACTCCAAAGCTCACTGCTTTCAGCGATGTTAGTTTTAAATGAAACTCTTCGTAAATATTGAAATGAATTAAGGACAAACATATACGATACACAATTTGTAAGTGACAAATTTGGAGTGCGCCGACCACCCCTACCCAGCGTATCTTTTATAGCTGAATTTTTGAACATGGACATATTAAAACCGTAAAACCGTTATCAATTTCTTTCAAATTAACGTGTGTTGTCAACTCAAGAGTTTCACTTTAATCAGACGCCGGGTTTTTGAATAATCGAGATTCACGAATTTCTGGGACAACCCTCGTATATATATGAACTTATGAATCATGCCAAATATTAAAGCTGTCAGCCTTACGGTTTAGATGAAGAAAATTTAAAGATTAATATAAAGACCCTGAGATGTAAACCCTTCCCTTGTTGCTCTGCCCTTGGTAGCCATAACAGTCCCGTTCACATTAATGTTTAAAAAGGTCTCTAAACTGATGATCCATGCCATTTCTGTGACACAGGAGAAAATCAACATATCCCGACTATATGGGCAATGTCAGATGCCTAGAAACATTCTGAAAATGTAGACCTATTTGACATGAAGGTCCCTATTTTCTTTCACAGGTCATAATTTCAAAAAGAAAACTATGCGCAATGTCATCTGACTAGGGACATGATGTGAAAGTTGCATCGAAATCGGATCATGAATGAAGGAAGAGTTGCGTTGACAATAAATAAGACATGAAGCCCCCCCCCCCCCCTTTTCAACGTCGCGGCTTGAATTCACCTAACCTCGAAAATTTACACAAGGTCAGATGACTAGGGACATAATGCGAATGTTTCACATAAAGCAACCTTCATATTAAATAGGAATTGTGTTGACAAGAAGTTCGACAGGAAGGCCTCTTTTCTATGACGCGGATGAATTTCAACAAAGCGTGACAAATGGACAATGTCCTGTGACTAGGGACATTATGTGAAAGTTTCATCTTAATCGGTCTATAAATAAAGGAGGAGTTGTGTTCACAAGATTGTATCGCACGGACGAACGTACGCACGGACGGATGCTCTGAAATCGGGACGGACGGACAAACAGATGGAGAAGATGATACCTAGATATTTCCGGCGTATAAAAAGGGAGGGACCAAATAAAATCTCCGCAATTAGATCATCCAATTCCTTCAGTTCTTTGATGTGATGCACATTTTTCAGGTTTTATTCAGCACGAAAATGCCTGGCTTTAGGTAGTGGACTCGTAATAGTTCCGCAAACTTTTCGAAGAAATGATGTTTCATTTGGAAACCTCGATCAGTATTGTGAAAGCTCATGAGTGCCGAACTGTTGCGGATCTATTACGATTACACTACTTTTTATTAATTACTTTATTTTCTCTTTCCTTATTGAGTTGATAATTTTCTTCGTTTATTATTTTCTTCCCTTATCGTATTCAATCAAGCCTTTTATTTTATTGTGAAAGAGGTTTGATGAAATATTTATAATTGAATGAATAAAGAGGCTACTTTGTACTGGATGGTAAATAGATATCTAAAATGTGAGAATTCAGTCTTATACTAGCAGCAGTCTTTACTGTTTTGTACTTTTGTTAATGAAAAAGGACGGCTATTGAACTATTGTAATAATAACAAGTAATTAGCTATATAATTTTATGTATACTGCCGTCAATAAAAAAACGCCTCAGTCATATAGAAAGGGCAATTATTTTTCATTAGATACATACCATGTTAAAAATTCTTACTTCATATCGAGGGAAAATGTTTTTGTAGTCCGTCTCACGCAAGAACTGTTTTTTGACTCAAGATTTGTAGTGGATTTACAAAGCTTCAATGATTGACACCCCCTATTTTGAGACAATTACAGGGTTGACCAAATTGACTTGAGATAAAAATAAATCAAGTCATAGAACCGTGGATATTTGCTTCCTGTTAATCCATAAGCCCTTATCTATATCTTTTTAGAGATTTGGTAATCAAAAACTGATAACGTCGATGACGTTTCCCGATGCGGTTGTCTTATCGTGCAGACGTAACGAGCGGCCTCCCTTGACCAAGTCTACAAGATTATCTGCTGCTGACGTTTAAAAGACGCACTTTTTATAATCAAATGACAAACCTAACACAGTTTAAAACTTAAATCCGTTTTTATTGATCCGACCCTATTTCAAAAGCCCGATATTATGATGTCAATAACCGTTTTATCGTCTTTGAAACAAAACGCGTGGGAATATTTTAGCATTTCTTTCGTGAATTACTGATATATCAAATACGAAATACACATGTGTAATTTTGTATCGAAGCAACAATATCAGATGCACAAGTGATGCCTAAAACATAAAGACCGCTACGCAAGGTCAGGCATAAAAAATCATGAAATCGAATTCTTTCATTTTGACCCGTTTTGAGAAAGTTTTATTTAAGCTAGCTTATGTTTTTTAGCGATGTGAAATGCCAAACAGAAAAGATAATTCTAAATTTTCACTAAGAATTTTTTTCTTGACCTCTGTATATTTTGATAGTCCAACAATGAATCATAAAAGTGATATTTCATCTCGTACGAATATTCCTAATTAGACATTTTTTAACCGAATGGCCCAGTTAGAACAATCAATATGCAATATTTAATGTCGTCTACTAGCGATTTGTTACCTCTTTGTTGTTGTGATGCTACTGCTATTGTTTTGCTGCGTATCCCAACCATATATTCCACTTAAAAGAGCTGATGTTGTGACAGCCTACCGAACTTTATTAAACTTGACCAAAACACAATTTAACAAGGGTTACTTCAAATGATAAAATTTTATTTGTACATTAGTTGTCTCTAAATTTCCGAGGTTTGGGCTTGAAATAATTCGGTATTTATAATTTTGATCCGTCATTTGAAAAGGGATCATCAGTATTGTGCGTAAAGTGTGGACACCAGTCAGATGTCGCGATCTGGTCAGACTGACTAGGGTCGGAACTTTCCGCAAGTTCCAATTCTTCTGAATCTAGAATGATTTTTCTACCTCCCTGTGTGTTTTTTCCGAAACCCACCTTCTGGTTAATGCTATATGCTATGCCGTATCCAATCCTATTTCGATTGTCAGTATTTGTTTCAGGGAGTTTCCAGATGGTCCCCATTCGCGTGATGGGTCACATGTGAAGTTTTGATGACCAGGTTCGTACGTTTTTGAGGAGCGTGATTTTACGTCTACCACATCAAAAACACGTGCTTTCACAAGATAAAGAGATCAATTGTTGGTTCCATTAAGGTATGAAACTAACAGCTTAATCACACTGTATGAATATGCGAAGCGGGTTCATACATAAGTGTGATTACGCTTTTTGTTTCATACTTTATTGAAATCAATAATTAATCAATAATTAATATCTTCATCTCTTCATCTTTTAAAATTTTATGTCTTGAAACTAAATGGTAAAGCTTCATCTATAAGAAAAAAAAATATTTTTCATGTAATTTCAATGTGCGGAAGCTTACACAATAGCTGCGTACTCCATAGCTTTTCAAAACTTTTCATCGAAGATTAAACGTATTTTTTCAACCAAACAGACTGCATGAAAACTAATAGCTTGGTTTTAAATTCTATTTCTTTTCATTTTATCAAGCATTTTTACAGTGACATCACAAACTAGTTAAGGTATCTTAACTAGAGTAAATGTAAAAAAAGGAAAATTAAATATTCTATAAGAAATTAAGGGCATTTGAGTCAATCATCCATAAATTTAACATAAATTATTAAAGGGGGAGGCAAAGTACTTGGTTTTCCTTTACGTTTTTTCACTATTGAGTTTTGATGTCATATCTATGTGCAGTTATCAAAATGTGTTTTTTTAAGAATTAAATATCCTAATATCGTACACCAAAAGTAGGCTCAACATCAGATTAAGAGATTCAGATAGTCATTTGATAAATGTCTTCAAACTGCCCATGCAGATGTAACTTTAGAGGTAAAGATAATACCCAATAAGAACCACTCGACAACCTTTGACAGTTTTTATGTTTTATCGCGGCGGTTGGAGCACGGTACCTTACAATGGATTCCTGATTTTTCTCTCAGCATAACTCCCATTTCATCCTTTCCTTGCCTCCAGCTGCCTATCCTACATAGATTTACAATTGCCAGCGCTTTTGTGGAACACAACTAGACAGAAAGGATGGGTGCCGCCGTCTGCAATCGAACCCGGAGTCTTTTGATTTATAGTTTTACGTGCTACCAAATACGTTACGACGGTGGCGAAAATGTGTAAATTAAAGCGAAAAGCCATCAACTGATGTTTAAAACTACATGTTATGCCAAGAACGTTTTCAATAAATATATTTGATAATGCAATGGACCGTTTTATCATTCAGTGTCGACCGACTATATACAATGCTAACAGCACTTTGATTGAAATGTTAATAAAGTAAGTCGACCCATAATAGCTCCGCAACACTTCGGAACGCATGATTTTTTACAATGTTAATCGAGGTTTCCTGATGAAATCATTAGGAAATCTCGGTTAACATTGTTAAAGTTTATGACTTCCGAAATGTTCGGGAGCTATTACTGTTCCACTACCTTGAGATAAAATGGGACGTCTGCTGGAATCCAACATACAAGTAGAAATACTATTCTATATTAAAAGTGACATTGATATGTAAAGGCGACTGGCAAGTACACAAATAGTGAGGTTTTATCATCGGGCTATTGTTATTTTTTAATTATCGAACTGCTAACCAAAAAAAGGAAGGCTAGCGAAATAATTTGATGTCAAACAATACCATTTGTTACCAACAAAGATTCTTTATAAAAAAAATGACTGCTACATGGTCTTAACGCGTCAGAACATTGATGGATTGAATGAACGAAATAATGAAAAGATGAAATTATTTATTTATTAATGAATGAATGAAAGAATGAATTGATGAGGAAATTGATGAAGTAATTAATAATTTAATGTATATAAATTAAATCTATTCATTCATTCGTTCATTCATTTTTTCATTCGTTCGTTCATTCGTTTTTTCATTCATTCGACCATTCATTCATCCATTCGTTCAATTATTCATTCATTCATTTAATCAATCAATGTACTGATTAATTTTGCTCTACCATTCATACAAAGGCATATGAGCGGAAAAGCGAAAAAAGCGAGTGATTTGTGTAAAAAAACAAAACTTCTTTGATGAAATTCTGTAATTCATTCTTATTGACGTTGCAATTTATTTTTTCAATTGTCGTATATAAACTTTCTATTAAATACAATCAAAATTTACGAACCTCCCCCGTTTTTATAGCATAAATACGGAAATCTCCAAATATTCGCAAACCCAACGGAATATCCAATTAATGTGAGCGTTGACTCGAGCTGGCCACCCCAAGTTTCACGGTTAGATCCCTGCACAGGCTCTTCCATATCGTTGAAAATAATTTCAACATTCTCCTCCTTTGGAATTTTCGATTTAACTGTTTCCATTCTTATATGATTTAGCTGAACACTGACAATTTCAACCAATTAAATTCGTTAAGCACATATGTTACAGTAGATAGTCCGAACTCCAACGTGATAGGTATAAAATGGTCGTTTACAGATGATGAAATCGTCAAATTGAATTAATGCCCTTATTCGGAGCGTAAGTAAAGATTGACTTGACTGACGAGTTGTGAAGACTTTTCTGCGTTGTGGATAACAAAACGTCACAAACAGTTTGAAATTATACCTCGCTTTGCACGCAAGTGCAAAGCGGGTTAATTGCAAACAGTTTGTCACATTTTGTTATCCTGAACGCAGGGATGATCCGAGTCCATATCTAGTGTGGCAATGGTTGGCTCAAATCAATGTCAGATGAATTGAAACAGTGTATATGGTGTACGATAGACTAACGGTGAACACTAAACACCTACCACTACGAGATACTAGTACGGTATGCAGTGATATATAGACACCGTCACCTATACACTTCTACAATACTATAATACAGCATGTCGCTGATGGTCGACCAAACTATCGTATCTACAGTTTTTCTCAAGCTATCGATACGACATTTGTATACTTTTCAACATTTCTCAAGCTATGGATACGACAATACAATCGCTTTCTGACTTTGTATACTTTTCTACATTTCTGAAAGAACAGTGAGGTAATGCTTTTTTCTCTCTAAATCTTTATCACTCTGCACAAAAACCTTGGCAAACTTATATTTAAAATCAAAGTGCTCAAAACACTGGATGTACTAGTTGTAAGTAACATGTACATCCTAGTCTTTGTCTGAACTCCCTGTCGAAGCAGGAATATTCAGCTTGATGAATGTTGCTTTTAAGACTTTAAAACGAAGAAAACGGACTGGAATTTTGGGTTAATTCCCGACGGAAAAACAATTTGACTATACAGCTGTTTGTAAAATTTGCACTCAAAGTAGTCCCAAAGGGAAATGTGGCGTTTTATGGCAAAAAATCTTTACATATTTGATTAATGAAATTAGATTATAAGACTTGAAAAGAGCAATTTTTTTATCATGAATGTATGAAATTAAAAGCTAAATTACTATTTGTGTATTCATACAGAGTAATAAAGTTTTGGTGTCATATCCCTGTGAAATTAAAAAATAACAAGAGGGATATTGGCCCTGAAGCGATCACCTGATGCATATAGTTTACAAAGGAAGCAAAGTGCCATCACTACTTATTTGAAATTCATTACTGGCTTAACAAAAGTCAAAGATATCAAGAAGACTTACATTTGAGTCAAATATGCTGCCCCTACAGTGCACACAAGGTTTTTTTTAAAATTTGACCCCTTGACCCCATTTTGACCCCACTTGACCCAATTTTGATCTAGACCGAGATTTGATGGAGATAAACATTCTGACCAAGTTCCAAGAGATTTTTGCCAAAAATGTGGACCCTAGAGTAAATATAGGGTTTTTCTAAGATTTGACACCTTCACCCAATTTTTGACCCCACTTGACCCAATTTCCAACTTGACCGAGATTTGATGGTGACAAACATTTTGACCAAGTTTTAAGAGATTTAGGCCAAAAATGTGGCCCCTTGAGTACACACAAGGTTTTTCTTAAATTTGATTCCTTGACCCCATTTGTGACCCCACTTGACCGAATTTGAATGGAGACAAACATTCTGAACTAGTTTCAAGACATTTGTGTAAAAAATGTGGCCCTTAGAGTGCACACAAGGTTTTTTCATAATCTGTCCCCTTGAACCCATATTTTACCACACTTGACTAAATTTCAAACTTGACCGCTATTTAATGGAGACAAACATTCTGACCAAGTTTCAAGACATTTGGGCCTAAAATGAGGCCTCGAGAGTGCACACAAGGTAAAGTTTGACGACAGACGATGGACGACGGATGACGGACGACGGACGCCGGACGCCGGACGCCGGACAGCAGCCAATCACTTTAGAGTGCACACAAGTTCTTTTTCAAAATTTGACCCCTTGACTCCATTTTTGACCCCACCTGACCCAATTTCGAACTTGACTAAGATTTAATTGAGATAAACATTCTGACCAGGTTTCAAGACATTTGGACAAAAAATACGGCCCCTAAAGTGTACACAAGGTTTTTCTAAAATTTGTCCCCTTGACCCCATTTTGACCCCAATGGACCCAATTTCAAACTTGACCGAGATTTGATGATGACAAACATTCTGACTAAATTTCAAGACATTTGGGCATAAAATGTGGCCTCTAGAGTGCACACAAGGTAAAGTTTGACGACGGACGATGGGCGACGGACGACGGACGACGGACACCGGACGCCGGACGCCGGACAGCAGCCCATCGCAATAGCTCACCTTGAGCACTTTCTGCTCAGGTGAGCTAAAATCAAGAGGATCATGATGGTCCTATAACGCTCACCTGAGTAAGTCAAGTCATAACTTGTCAAGCATGGTAAAACTACCAGAGATTGTTTGATGTTAATTTTGGATGGTAATGAAAGAAACAGACTGTAATTTTGTCCTGCTGAATTTGATTTTTTTTAATTTCGTACATTTTCAACCTTCTTTGCAAGCAGAGTAACTTGTGGAATTGAATTCTTTTGACAAATGTAGTAGATCTATACCCTTAGAACACCCCTTCCACGTTTCAGGCTGCTTGGCCCAATGGTTTAGGAGAAGATGGATTCTTTCTAAGATTTTGGACAATTTTTAAACATTTATGTTACCATGGAAATCAGAGTTTATGATTGGATTGAATTCTTTTTACGACTTTGAAAAAGCTTAACCCAATGAACATCTTTACTAAGTTTCAGCTTAATTGGTCCTGTGGTTCAAAAGGAGAAAATTTTCCTTTCTGTCACCATTGCAACCAGAGGGTTTTTTTTTGTTTGTTTGTTGTTTTTTCATAGGATTAAATTAGTAAAAAGTAAAAGAATTCGTCAAACTTTAGCTTGTGTGCACTCTCGAGGCCTCATTTTAGGCCCAAATGTCTTGTAACTTGGTCAGAATGTTTGTCTCCATCAAATCCCGGTCAAGTTTGAAATTAGGTCAGGTGGGGTCAAAAATGGGGTAAAGGGGTCGACTATTAGAAAACCCTCTGTTTGTACTCTAGAGGCCACATTTTTGGCCCAAATGTCTTGAAACTTGGTCAGAATGTTTGTCATGTTCAAATATCGGTCAAGTTCGAAATTGGTTCAAGTGGGGTCTAAAATGGGGTCAAGGGGTCAAATTTTTTCTAAGATTTTGGACAATTTTTAAACATTTATGTTACCATGGAAATCAGAGTTTATGATTGAATTGAATTCTTTTACTTTTTACGAATTTAATCCTATGAAAAAAAACACAAAAACAAACAAACAAAAAACCCTCTGGTTGCAATGGTGACAGAAAGGAAAATTTCCTCCTTTTGAACCACAGGACCAATTAAGCTGAAACTTTGTAAAGATGTTCATTGGGTTAAGCTTTTTCAAAGTCGTAAAAATAATTCAATCTAATCACAAACTCTGATTTCCATGGTAACATAAATGTTTAAAAATTGTCCAAAATCTTAGAAAGAATCCATCTTCTCCTAAACCATTGGGTCAAGCAGCCTGAAACGTGGCAGGCGTGTTCTAAGAGTATAGATCTACTACATTTGTCAAAAGAATTCAATTCCACAAGTTACTCTGCTTGCAAAGAAAGGTTGAAAATGTACGAAATTAAAAAAAAAATACATTCAGCAGGACAAAATTACAGTCTGTTTCTTTCAAAACCATCCAAAATTAACATCAAACAATCTCTGGTAGTTTTACCATGCTTGACAAGTTATGAATTGACATACTTAGGTGAGCGATATAGGACCATCATGATCCTCTTGATTTTATTTTTTAATTTCACGGAGATACAACACCAAAACTTTATCACACTGTGTGAATACACAAAAGGTAATTTAGCTTTTAGTTTCATTCTTTCATGATAAAAATTTTGCTCTATTCAAGTCTTATAATCTGATTTTATTAAGCAAATATGTAAAGATTTTTTTTTCCATAAAACGACACATTTCCCGTTTGGAATACTTTGTGTGCAAACTTAACAAACAGCTGTGAAGTCAAATTGTTTTTCCGTCGGGAATTAACCCAAAATTTCAGTCAGTTTTCTTCGTTTTAAAGTCTTAAAAGCAACATTCATCAAGCTGAATATTCCTGGTCCACCCTATACTCATACCCCATTTTTTTTAATTTCTACCTCAGATATATATCAAATAACACTCATGTTGATTTTTTTTGATACCTGTTCCAAGTTGGCACAGTCTAAAACTTTATCGTTTGTTTAAGGGTTTAAGGATGGGACAAGGCTTTTATTTTTTTCTAATTTAGATTAAACCATTACAAGACAAATAAATATTTGACAGATACAAATTGTAAAGGGTTGCAGATTACATACAATTTGTGGGCAAACTGGTAAAGTTTGTACCAGAAAGGGTAGATAATATAAGGGAGAAAGTGTTAGTTAGCAGCATTTTCTTCTTTTCCCTATGAGCAAGGTCATCCGTCTAGATCAAATATAAAAGCTATGTATCTTTGACACAGCAGTGATTATGGCAGTGATAAGTAAGAAAATATCATGATTACATACTAAGGACAAGGTGAATAATCAAGAATATATTCCAGAAAATTGACCTCGTGTGTTGTTTCTTCTATTCAGTCCTCGCCTTCATTACTGATATGCAAGCACTGCTTTGAACACACAAAGCACTTCGTGTTTCACAAAAGTTGATGACGTAAACAAGACCTTTTTTGCGCGCATGAGCACAGAAAATCTACGTGTACACATGTTGTTCGGCTTTTTGACTCGATTATCTTTTTCCTATGCGATTTCCAGGATACAGGGTTGTTTCTTATGGCCTGCTAAACCAGGCAAAAACCGTTGACTAGACAATTGATAATTGTTTTTATCTATTCTGAGATGAATCCCAAATTCACATATTTCGACCAATCAAAAGTTATTATTTAACAATGTAGTTGGGATTTTCACGAGGAAACTAAAGTTCGCGAGTAAAAACGGTTAAATCACGTGATATTTGAATTTAAAATGGCAAGACCGTCGAAATGTTAATAAATAAGGAGTAATCGACATTTCTCCTGTCATTTGATTTGTATCAAACCACGTATTTTTACATAAGTTTACATTTTCTTATAGTGTGAAATTATTGACATGACTTGACCTTTATGCAATTTATAAATTGGCCGATGATTACATTTATCATCGAGGGTAGCCGCGAGATTTCGAAAAACATCGTAAATCCGTGTAGTGTATGAGTTCCGAAAATGTTTGTTTAATGTAAAATGTAATAGTACCACTACACACTGTTTGACTGGGTCGAGAGGTCTAGTCTGATGCCAACAGGTTTAGGGGTCATGAGTTCGAATCTGCTTTCATCCCACTGGTTTTATTATTATTATCTTTTTTTAACTTTTTTTCCTGTTAGCCCCATTTGCCTATTTATTTTTTGTTTGGATGACAATAATTATTTTGCACTACGCGTTTCATTCATCGCATTCTGTCTCCTGAACTCAAATATGGAAAACACAAGACCCTGTCAAATTGTCTAAAGGGCGAATTTAGTTGATATTCGAAGATCTATATGGGATTAGCAACTGGAGTCTCGGAAGAGGTGTCGTGGTCGTATTCGTAAGAGAAATACCAGACATCCATAGTTAAGCGTTCCAGCCCCAGCAATATAATCGAATAAATGTTACAAGAGGCTTAAACCCTATTCAAACAAATAAAACAAAAAGAAAAAATAACTTCCAAAACAAGTGGCATATAACATACCGCAAATCTCGTTGAGAATCGAGTGATCTTCAACATTATTCAAAAGAAAAAAATCAAATGGATGGAAACCTATAAAAAAGGTAAATATGCTGTCATAGTGACTCGAAGCACTGTCTTCGTCTTCTGATGCTTTACTCTTTCCACGTGCAACGACAAGTGTCTACTCATCACAGTGTCATTTAATATGTATAGTCCGTTTGACTTCTATATGGACCAACCTTTTCATTTATTATGTAGCCAGGATGAAATGTTCACTGTTTCACACCAGTGTCTCTTTAAATGAGCTGTAGTCATCCTTATATGCGTGGAAAGTGAGCGATTGGAGTGAGTTGTTTACACTAGTCACTTTTAACCACACCCATGCTTGCATGCTTTTCCCCTCACTTTAAGTCTAAACCCTGGATTGGAAACATCTAATAATCTGCTGATCTTCATCGTATCTTGATCCTTGTAGGTAGAACTTCGTTGCAGTCATTTTTAAATCATTTAGACTTCATAAACATATTTTAAGGAACAGTATCTTATGAGCCTTCAAATTTGTATATTACAGGTTTTTATCCTTAGAACTATTAAATTGTACTTTGTACAACGACCGTCGAGAACTCAATACAAGGGATACTACACAGTTGTTGTTAGTTTTCAATTTTGTTACAATTACATAAAAGTGCGTTTGAATGAAGGAATTTTATGTGGTTAAATATTAATTTCACCTTAATACCATTCAAAAAAATATTTTTTGGAAACAAAATGCTTTTAAAATAATGAATTTGTCAATCTAGTTAATGATATTATTTTCACATTTTCTGCTCTTAAACACAAGGGGTGGTGAAAGTTGTTTAGATGTAAGAGAATGTAAACAAATAGTACAAACACGTGGTTTTTATACTAAACATTTGACAGAAGAAATGTCCATTTTTCCATATTTGGAAAAGCTGATTAGCATATCGACGGTCAGGACATCTTATTCGCCTGCTTATCTATTTTCCTCGTGAAAATCCCAACGACTTTGTAAAATAATCATTTTTGATTGGTCTAAATAAGGGAATATGGGGTTCATCTCAGAAAGGATAAAAAAATATCATCAATTATCTGGTCAAACAGTTTTTGACAAATACAGAAAATACTAAGATTTGATATCCTAAGTAAGTAAAAAAAAATCTACAAAATTAATTTTACAAAAATACTCGATTTTATACTACAACGACTTGCCAAAATTCATACTCTTTTGACTCGGCCCCTATGCAAATCAGAGCTATTTTTGGATAGACAATTCGCTGTTCCGTTTATTACAGACACGAGTAGGTATGGAAGGCAGAGAGTTATCATGTAGACGGACGGACAAAATTATTATTACACCTTCAAAAATTCTGAAAAACTAAACTCTTCATGGTATTAGTTGGAAAATATGATATGGCAAGAAAAAAATACGCTTCATTCATTCGATTTTGAGATTTTCGGCGAAATGTTGGTTCATATAGAAGTCAAACTGACTATATATATTATGAAACCTGGATCACGAAGTTAAACGAGACCTAACGGAGATACAATGTGACAATCAGTCTAGCATGTAATGCATGCTAATAGAGGTTACGGTCAGTCATGTCAATGATTTCACGCTTTACTACTAAACAGCCCCCATCACCTCTCGCGTTTAAGAGCGGAAAACGCGAAAATATTAACATTAACAAGAAAGACAAAATAATTATTTTGAAATCTTTTTGTTTTCAAAAACAAAAAGTCAGAATGTTTTGAAGCTGAAATTAAAATTTTACAACACAAAAATCCCTCATTCAAACCCAATTTTATGTAGTTGATGAAATAGAAGTCAAACGGACTATATTGCAGGATAGATCGAGAAATGCGTCCCCTCCATTTTATTTCCCTAGACTCCCTTCGACTTCAGAATTAAAGGAAACGAAAGAAGTAAAATTGTATACTTCCATACGCAACTCAGTAAAAATTCAGAATGACCCACGCTCGTTTAAAGCTCGTTCTTTTGTAAATGTTTCGACTTTGAGACGTACTACAAAATGATTTGAATGTAATTTCGTTAAAAAAAACACGCAAAATCATTAAACATTTATTTCATCATATTTAGTTGAAAGGAAAAGTTTACAACAAAAGCACCGCAAGCGGATACCACGCTAGCCTTCGAGTCTTTGGAAGTTAAAAGACTTAAAGTTTATTCTATTGTCTGTTTTCAAACCGTTGGTTTGTTTAACGACTATACATTTCACCCTAAATTTAGCTGCGAGTGTACTGTAAATCCGTTAATGTGGGATTAGTCAAAAAATAAGTGTGATAGGCTAAGATTTAGGGTTTCGAGAGATTGGAGTTTTAAACTTCGTTTCAACCCGGTAGTGAATTAAGATTAAAATCAGTAATATTTCATGGATGTAATGATGCAGAACTGCATTGTCGTATTCATGCGCAGGATATTTCCATGATTTACTTCATTACGGGTTCATCTACAAATGTTTAATACAATGCGAGTGTGGTCCCATAACTCCGTGACCTTTTTATCGGCAAAGGTAGACTAAACGGAAAACTATAGTCAATAACATTCTGATATTGACACGGTACATAACTTTGGAATGATAACGTAATGAAAGTTGAATGAGCGGGAGAAGAGAGTTTTGAATGAAATTAAGGGGAGGTAATATGATATTGCTAATTTCGTTCAATTGGACGAAATTAGCGATATTTTATTACATCCCTTTAAAAATTTACTATGTATTTTCAAGGAACTATCACACGTCTAAAAATACACACCAGCCAATAAAATCATGAAATGGATCTGCAATTTGGGCAATTTAATGATGACTCAAAAGCCTGTAGCACCCATGGATGATTTTCACCTGAACAGGATTAAAAGGGTGAATCTGAAGGAGCATGTCCAAAACATCATACCCTTGAAGTAATGTTGAAATCTGCCCAGTAGTATCAAAGAGGAAGATTTTTCAATACATGTATATCACTATATGGAACCCTTTTTGTTGTGACTCTACAGCCTGTGACGCCCAAGTTATAGAGACAATTGCTGGGATCTTAAAGAGCATGCATTGTTGATCATTCCTGTGAAGTTTTGTTGAACTCTACCTCGGAAAAGAAGATTTTCTTACATTTCACCATTGGGCCCTTTTTGTGGCGAGTCAACGATCCATGATCTTGGCAGGATCAGGATTCAGTGAAGGAATCTGAAGGAGCGTGCCATAATTATCATTCCTGTGAAGTCTGTGGTGAAAAATGTCAGCCTGATTAACATTAAAGGAATGGATCTTAAAGAATATGCCCGAAGCATCATTACTGCGAAGTATAGTTGAATTCTGTCGTGTTGTTTAAGAGGAGATATTCAAAGTAAACGTTAATGGACGAACGGACGGACACACGACGCACACCATGTCTAGTAGAGCTAAAAATTCATGAAAATCTCTCCATAAAGGTACAAGTTGTGATTACAAGAAGTATTGATAAAGGCCCCAAATTACATGACGCAGCATCACATCATCCCTAAAAGGTCTGATGAAGCATTTCCCAAGGACAATTCTTTTGAAGTTAAGTTGAATGTTTAACAGTAGTTTCAGAGGTGAAGATTTTTATACTTCGTCATATAGTACCACTTTTCAATGACTAGACAGTCCTTACAGCCCACGTTTTATGCAAAATTACATTTTCACTAAGAAATCTGATAGGGAATGTCTAGAACATCATTCTTGTGAAGTTTGGTTGAATTCTGCCACAAGTTTCAAAGGATAAAAAAGTTTTGTCATCATTTAGGACCATTTATCGGTGACGTGACAGTCCGTAGAGCGTGTGTTATTAGCCCATGTGGATTTTGATTAAGGTTCATGTAAAGTGTTTGAGACCCAATTTTAAGGGCGCTTTATTAGCCAAGAAGACGCTGTATGTCCAGGTAAATTGTATATCACAATGAAGCTATTTTTGAGCACTAGCAGTTGAACAACATAAGACCGCGATAGCTATAGCGGTAAGCTAAAAAAAATGTGGAAAAGGGTCATTTTGTGTAGAACAAGCAACTGCATGACGGTTGGATAAAATTGGCTCGTATTTTAACAAGATACAGTCTAAAGTACCTCCCAGGTACTACTACAACCTTAAATATAAAACTCTGTCTCAAAAGGCTCTTTTGAAACCATCAATTTCCATTTATTTTGTCAACATACTTGTCAAACTGGTTTGATCTGTTTTCAAAATTGATGTTAGGTATGGTGCAACAACACACCATTATATTGTGAAATACTTTCTGTGATTTATTTCAAAATATAGTTTTTTTAATTCAATGATCTATAATTAATTACTATGTATTTATCATTCAGTGAAATAGAAATCGATATATTGCTAAACAACCTTTCAGGTATATAAACTATTAATGTCCATTTATGTTGTGATAACACACCATACCTTAAAAAAGATCTACACGTTTACAAAATTAGAATGACATATATGACATATGTGTTTATAAAATAAGTCAAATTAAATTGCTTGCATAACTACGTTTAGGGCTCGAATTTTATACCAACGTTTGTAGTAGTACCTGGGTATTACTTTAGTCTGTACTTTGTTCAGATTTTGGCCAATTTCATCCAACAGTCTTGCAGTTGCTTGTTCTGTACAAAATGACCCTTTTCCACAATGCTTTGGCTATACCTATATAGCTATGGCAGTCTTGTGTTGCTTAACTGCATATGCTCATAAATAGCTTCATTTTGATATATAATATACCTGGACATGCTGCTTTTTCTTGACAAATGAAGTGTTTGAAATTTGGGACTCAAACACTTTACATGAACTTTAAGAAATCTGATTGAGCGTATCGTAAGCATCATTCCTGTGAAGTTTGATTGACTTCCGTCCATTAGTTTCAAAGGAGAAGATATATTTTATATTTCATCATTTATGACTATTTTTTGTCGTCTCGACAGCCCATAGAGCTCATTATTGGCGTAACCAGATTTTAAGGGAGCAGTCTGAAAGAGTATTTCCTTAACATCATTCCTGTGAAGTTTGGTTGAATTCTAACCATTTATTTCAGAAGAGAAGATATTCTTTTTAATATTTCGTCAAATAGGGCCATTTTACCAGACGCAACAGCGCATAGAGCCCATGTCATCAGCCTTATCAAAATTTAACGAAGAAACATAAAAGAGCGTGTCCCAAGGATCATTCCAGAAAAAAATGGTTGAAATTCTTCCAAGTAGTAGCAGATGAGAAGGTCTTTCCAGAAAAATGTTTACTGACGCACGGACGAGCGGACGCTTGGATAAACGACGAACACAACTGCAAATACAGCTTATGTTATCAGCCCGATTTCATTTGGATTGATTGATTGAGTGGAGTTAAATGCCGCTTTCAACATTTTTTCAGTAATATCGCGGCGGCTGGAGCACCTAACAATGGTTTCCTGGTATTTCTCTCACCATAACAACCACCACATCCTTTATTTGGAAACCTCGTTTAAAATTGTTTACGATCATGAGTTCCAAAAAGTTGCAGAACGATTACGGGTCCACTACCTTAAGTGCCGATACTAGTCTGGTATTGCGGATTTAACAGGTCGACCAGGGTAGAAACTTTTTATATTGAGCTGATTTTCTGGAAAAATAGACCAGCAATTTTAAGTGAGTGATCAAAGATCAATTTTAAATTGAAAATGATAGGAGATAACGGGTCATCGAACCCCACTCTTTCTTGCGGAATCGTTCTTCTTTCCCATAAAAACATTATTTTGAAATGCAAAGGCCCTTACCCACAAAAGTCAAGGTCACTAAAATTAAAATATGTTTATAGGCAGTTACAATTGTGTCGCACTCAGTAACCCTCTAGCGTTGCGTAGAGTAGCCAATAATAAAAGCACATCCCTTTCTAATGGAGAAGCAGTGACTCTTGTAGAACCCTGAGGTTCTATTAGTGTTTTACGGTATTCATTTAAGGGGCCTTATCCGCAATACGGATCACATTAGCTTCTGATAAAGGCCCAAGTCCAACGAACATTAAGAGAAAGGTGTACTTATGTGAATTTTTATTATTTTGTGGTTTTATTGGTTGGAGAAAGATACAGCTGCACAAAAAAATGCAAAACACACCATAAAATGAACAAACACATAAGAAAAATAAATACATTTCTGTAATAATGGAGATTTATGGCCTTTATCAAAATGAGCCTTAGAATGATACTTTTGGGTAGATGTCAGATAAGGAGCGTGGGTAGAAATCAGATAAGGGACGTTTATTAGCCCAATTCGTATATGATGCAGTACATTAGTCTATATTGTACCATAATTACTATGTTATAAGATATTTTGCGATATTTTTCGTCAAGAATTACCGCAAAATTAAAGTGAACTATTGTTGTACAAAGTGGATATTGAAATGCTGAATTTATTAAACAAGTCATTTATAAACAGATAACATGAGAGTCGTTAACACAAAGCGCCATGTGTAATATTGTGAATCTTTTGGGTACGGCGGTCATGAAAAGCCATCCTAAGACATTATGTCTACCATAGAATCGCGCAGAAATCATAAGCTTATACTTATTTATTTTAGTTCGATTATGACGAAAGCTTATAGAGTCGCTCTCGAATACTCAATCCTAATGTTAATCAAAGCACTGAAAGTACTAATGGTGGACGTTTATTTGGACTACAAGAGTATTTTCTTCCATTCGTTACGAAAAGAGAATTTATACATGTAAAATTTAGATGAAAGGACTGACCTGACCTAATTTTGCATGTCAAAATAGTTCTTAAATATTACATATTACATTAAAAAAGAAAAAAATGGTAGAATACGCTACAATAATACATTACATAATTTTCTCATTTTATGTTTTCTGTACATATATTTAGCAAAAATGAAAACTTTAAACTTTTGATTTTCCTATTTTCCCCTTTCGTCAAATAAATATGTTATGCAAAACATGTAATTTTAAGTAGAATCAATGTAATTTTATGCATTGAGTTACATTTGAAAGTTAAGTGCTTTACGTCAACCTGTAGGTCCCCAAAACGGAAACCATTAACGCCCATTTTCACAATAAACGGTGTCTTTATCTCACAAACATTTAGCATAGCCTCAGTAATCGGTTTACCCGACTAAAGTTGGAAAACAGGAAAAACAACTTTGAATTTTAAACTAGACGTCATTGTGTACTTGTTGTCACTTTCAAATGAAAATGAGAAGAGTTTTCGAGATTTTTCTTTTATTTCTTTGGTCTATGAATGAGTTTTTCGATGACAAAGTTTTGAAATACGTTCAATTGTAGATGTTGTAGCGATTCATTGCAATAAGCAGAGTATTTTTGCAAAACGAACTTTGGTGCGATGTCAGTTACCTCAAGCTGAAACGGTCCTGTAATAAATTTACGGCAACTTTTGAGAAAGATTTTTTTTACATTAACATTTATAAGAGAGATGTCTTGTTCGAGTGAGACCGATTCAATTATGAAAATCGCATATTCAGGCCGCAATTTCACTACTGAGTAACATTTTGTGAAAACAGCTTTTGATGGTACCTCGAATCTAATGAGTAATTTGGCAAAACACATTACCAGTGAGACGTTGTCTGGTTTTAACCTACTACGCTAAAGAAAGAGAGAGAGAGAGAGAGAGAAGAGAGAAACAGTGAACGTCCACCAAAGATCTGTAATTACAAGGTTTCTGATTCCATTGTGCATTAAATGAAAGAATAGACAATTACATTATCTAAATATTATTCATTTTTTGCAACACTTATCGATTCTTCGATGTCTCAATAAATATTCTGTTGTTATCTGGTTAAAAAATTCTATTAAAGGATATTAATTAATTGTGCTGAGATTTCTATATTCAAATAAAAAAGAAAACGTAAGTGTTTACATAAACACGAACATAAGTTGCAGACAATCGTCTCGGGATTGACTGTCGGTAGTTGAAAAGTAATGTAAATCCCACTGCATAAACCCTTATCGCAGGACCTTACTACTTATCTTTACCTGCTCGCTTTGTTTGTTTATTTGTTTGAATGGGTTTTACGCCGCTTTCAACAATTTCGCAGTTATATCGCGGCGGCCGGAGCACCTAACAATGGATTCCTGGTATTTTTTCCACCTGTACTACCATTACACCCTTTCCTAACCTCCGACAGCTATCTCACATAGGCTTATCTACCCATTGGTGAGAGACAAACGTCGGGAAGGATATTTGCCGCCACTGGGTGCTCGCTTTGTATCGATATTCATGTGTATTTAGGTATTTTCATGAATTGTTTATAGAGACAAACGTCGGGAAGAATATTTGCCGCCGCCGGGTGCTCGCTTTGTATCGATATTCATGTGTATTTAGGTATTTTCATGAATTGTTTATATACAGGAGTATTGTCAAGGGAGGTTACCATTCGGGTAATTCAGTTCACCAAGTTTTCATGAGTGACCTCCCATAGACCATTGGGAAACACTTTAAGGGCAAATTACTCATTTCGTCTTAAAAGTAGATCTACGCTAGCAAAACGTTCGCTCGATCTCAAAATTGCATATGATTTCGCATTTAAAAGTTTTCTTTGCGGTATCAACAAGTTATGTAGAATCCTTGTTTCACGCCATTTTCAAAATACAAAGCTGTCAGACGGGTTCAATTCTTGAAAAAGTGTAAATTGAATCTAAGTGAGCACCCCTTTTTTGAAAACCTATTAACATCTGACGGGATTGTTCTTACATGGTATATAACACTGGTGAACGTAAATGTCCACCAAAAATCGCACAAGCCAAAGCTCGTCGGGCCATTAAACTAAGCAAGCGTTCGTCTTATAAAGTTTTGAATAGGTTAGATGATAAAATCTTAGATTTCCAAGGGATAGACGTGCTTTGAATTGTCAGTGATCGAGAGCCTCAGTTATGGAACATAGTTGGTGGCGGATGGGATTGCGGTAACTTTAGTCAAGTAACGAGTGAATCAATTCGATGGAACATGCAGAGTATTGTCTTTGGGCGAAACAAAGACGGCAAATACAACCTATTATTTTGCTACCTAGGATAAGGAATAAAATACTAAAGGGCAAACCACAATTACTGAATATCCTTCTAGATAAAGTTGAAACAAAGCAAAGGGAGTATACATGTAGGTCTACATATTGTTTATCTTCACCCATATGTGTGTATAATCGTCATTTAAACACGATAGTTGACTTCTTCTTTTTCCACTATGTTTAATCAGATGTCAGGCGAAATTGTTGACTTCTTTTTCCACGTTTTTTACATAGAATAACACACGATTAAAATTTGATGCAAAAATAGGACAAAAATATTTGGGTTGTAGTTGATCGTAAAGATATTGGTGAAAACTGACAGTGAACTTTAATAGTAAACTTCCTCTTTTTCCAATATGTTTCATTACTGAACTAATTAAAAGAAAATGCAGATTGTTGAGATCAATTTCCCTCCCCATAATATTAGGCTGATAAACACAGTCAAAAATACGTCCCAATCTAAATTTTGAATGGCAACGAAGTCAATAATCATATGGCAATCGAGGGATAAAAGGGTGAAAAAATTGGATGTAAGCCATGATAGTTGACGCCTCCTTTTTCCACATTGTTAGCTAAAACAAGACGGTTAAAATCTAATTCGGTTATAAGGCAAGTATATTTATACGTGGTTGGTCGTTGATTGTTAAGCTATTGGTGAAAAATGGCAATAACCTTCAGTAGTAAACTTCCTCTTTGTCCCATAATGTTGCATTACTAAACAAATTTAAAGAAAATACAGATTGTTGAAGATCATTTGTCAATCTGTATAGAAAATGTCGAAGCGATTGATGCATGATACCTTGTCATTTCAGGTCTTCCTGTAGATACGTCGTCAGAGCTTACAGGCCCAGTCAGTTGAAGGTTTTGTGGCTGACTTTAAATGCGGTAAGTATACTTCTACTAAGGATCCACCATTACATTACAGGGTTTGACACTTACTTCTGTGAGTAAGGAGTCCACCAGACTACCAATATATGAAATCGAGGAGTTCAAGCTCAAAATAAGGAGTCCGAATTTTTATATTTGGAGCACATTGTGGAATAGAATAAATTGCTTGTTACATGCAATTTCTTCTTTTCCACAATGTTCCTCCCCCAAAGAAGGTTGTCTTCTTTCAAAAGCCTACTACATACACGCAATGAAAATTTCAGCAAGTTTTATAGTGAGAAGATCTTCAGTTCTGACGAGGGATGAAAAGAAACTGTCCCGTGCCTTTGTTTCTCAAAATACTTTCATATGATACTATGAGTCCATCGGACTCCTTAATTGCGAAATGAAGGAGTCCCATCTGGTATACAAGGAGTCTCGGACTTCCGGACTACCCTTAGTGTCGAACCTTGCATTATCTTAAATGTGTGTTTTGTTGCAAAATCAAGTATAGTCATCGACACTGGAAGGAGTTGTCCAAACCCATAAATTGCAGAATCTTTATAAGTTGTAGTTTATGCGATGTGCTGTTCGATTTATCCCCATATGTTTTTAATTTCCAATTTTATTCCAGCTGCTAGGTAAGCTTAACGTGACGTATTCCCGGTTACACGTATCAAGGGAAACGTATTCCATTAAACATTCGCAGTTTTGTACCACCTCCAGGAAGAGGGTTTACGACGACGTACAGACGACAGGTATTAGGCAAAATTACTAAATTGTATTCTGTCTCATTTTTTCATATTCAATAATATGAATAAATGAAATATCCTTAACACTGCCTCTGCAGTTCAAATAAAACAGAAAAACACGCTGATTTAGCTTAATTAACCATTTTTTTTATTTTTCATTTAATTATGACAATATGCATACAGTAGTATCTTTTTTTCAATACAGGCGTGTACTACTATCTTCAGCAGCTGAGTGCTCCCCCATTCCTACCCGCAACTCACATTGTTTCTGCTTTCGACGTGCTGAGGACACGGGCCAACACACAACAGCTACAACAAGTTGTAGGGTACATTTGCAGACAGTGGAACGGGGAACCAGATTCGACGTGCAGAGTTGGAGTGTATACCAACAGGCTTTGCGTAACAACAACGACGTAGAAGGTTAGATAATTATTCATTTCATTTTTATATTTATTCATTCATTTATTTATCTATTTATTTATTCATCTATGTATTTATTGCACATTTCCGTGAATCCATCGTTAAGAAATGTTGGGACATTAGAATAAAGATTTTAAACACCACTTTGCACGTTTCATTTTAAAACATTCTTTGACAGGATTACAACACCGACCTAACTAACAAGATATTAAACGCCATGAAGATTTCAGAACCTAGAATCTACTTTGGAAAATGCAGAATCGTTCTTGTGATTTAAATTTTATTTGCAGGACGGCACCACAGACTAAATCAGAAAGCAGGGGCAATTATCACGCTCTACGAGCTCGTCCCACTGCTGCGCCATGAGGCAGAGCTAGTAGAGCTAGGCGTCCGCAGCGGTGACCTGGGTAGACGCTCACGAAAGAAGTATGAGGACATAGATAAGAAAATCTCAAATCTGTGGGAAGAATATGCCAGACACGGGATTTTTCGATTGATTATACTTAAAATAGTTAATACATGTAAAAACTTCATCATAAACGATAAAGCAATATTTTGAAGAATGCATAAAATGTTTTCATGTATTTCAACCAAAAACTATACTTATATCAAGAACATTTTTAATGTTACTTTTTCACAAAATTTGCATTTTCAAAATAAATGTATGATACTAGCTTAGAACATGATGGAAAAATATATACTTTTTAATTTGAAAGCAATTTATAATTTCCCATGACGCTTGACGGGTCCGACCCATTTTTGAAAGGAACGATCCTTGCGATGGTCCAATCATCCTGAGCAAGTTTGAAGACAATCGGATGAAAACTGTGGACTTGAAAGTGTTACTGAGAATTTTCTAATTTAATTTCCATTTAGCTCCTTTTCCCATGACGCTTGACGGATCTGACTCACTTTAGAAAGGAATGACCCTTGTGATGGTCCAATCATTCTGATCA
This sequence comes from Fragum whitleyi, assembly GCA_948146395.1. Lineage (NCBI taxonomy): Eukaryota > Metazoa > Mollusca > Bivalvia > Cardiida > Cardiidae > Fragum > Fragum whitleyi. Next base: position 68,946,405 of record OX411550.1, read on the forward strand.
AGTTTTAGGACAATCGGATTAAAACTGTGGAGTTAAGAGCATTAACGAGGATTTTCTAATTTTTTTTGTTGTTGTTGTTGTTTTTTTTTTTTTCATTTTTCATTTGATTCTTTATCCAGTGACGATGGTGAATTTTCCGGTGGATTATAAGCAGTGCGTCAATAAATGTCTTGCTCTGTTTTAAAGTAATTTTTCTGAAATTTAATCCATACAATAGAGTCAATATTGTTCTTTTCCAACCTTACCCCTTTTCTCACAGTGTCTATAATATACACTTTTAACCCACAACTTGATCCGTTTGCTCTGCGATTTTGTGTTTTCCTGTATGAATGAATAGGATCAGAATATTCTTATAATTCTATTTTTCGAAGATTTATTTCTCCCTGTTTCACTTAAGATCAAAGTACTGAAAGTACTGATAAGTTGGAATGCATTCAGAGACGGTGAACTCAAGCCACTAACGAAGCTGACGCCATCCCCACCACAGGTGATCACATAATACGTATCGTCTTTTGACGGGCGTATATTAATCAATGTATATGAAAAACGAGGGGCGATTAAACCCCTGAACCGCAATACAGGCCTGAATCGATGAAAGAAAAATGATAAAAAGAAAGAAATGAGAGAACATACTTCTGCAAAAGAAAAACCAAGAAAATATATTGGTGCTCACTTTAAATCAATGGACACGAAGATGTTATGATTACCATGTGCGAATCGGGGAGAAAAGTGTATAATTGTTCATGGGTATTGTAGGTATTCCGGTGGGACCTGAGGCCTCTTGCAAGAAAGTCCTCACGACTAATCTTATGATTATCGTATCATTACAGTTAGAATAGTTGTAAATGGCTTTCACAAAAAAAAATATTAACTTTTATTCTTATACAAAATTCTACAAAAGGATAGATGCAACATCAGAGACCCTAATTTTGTTTCTCATTGACTATTACTTTTTTCTTGATTTTAATATTGGTGCATAATTCCTTTTATCTGTGAAACTTTGCTATGAATGTAACGTATTGTAACAAATTTCGGTTATTCCATTCTTACGCTTGCAGATGAATGTATTTATAACCAATCTTTCATGCGTAAGTTGTCGCTGTCGTAGCAGTGTCACTTAACAGGAAACTTTTCATTGAAATTTCGTTTCTTTACTATAGAATTATTCACTTTTTGAAAAAAATGGTTCACACTTTGCATTTACCTAACAGGAAATACTCCCATTTTTATTGTTTGCGATTTTGCAGCCTTGTAGATGATTGTAAATGATATTGTGTCGACCGAAAATACTGGAATTTTCAAATAAGTTTCGTCTGAAGAATGGAACAAAGGAGTCTTTACTGAGACAGCTTTTTTTATTTAAATACGTATAATGAAACATTTCTAGTTAATCTTTATTCTTTGCCCCCCCCCCCTAAAACAAGTAAAGTTAAACAATCGCTTTAAGCCATGATTAAAAAAAGGGTTAGTTCCTACGATAGATATAACAATTTAGTACCACTACATTCTGCGACAATCGTTCGATTATAATAGAGCTAAATCAAACTACAAAATGATGGTGCATCCATTCTTTCCGTTATATTTTTTTTATTTCACTATATTGCACTTGGAAAATTGGCATGTTTAAAGCTAAATAATCGGAAAACCCTCTGCTATAGTAACAAGAGTGTCATAGTCATAATTTACGCCGTCACTATGCTGCTGTTGCACAAAAATACTTGTAGACACTACTTATTTTGACAGATCCAAATTCAAAACATTTGCAGACTGCCTATCTAAATTGTCAAGTTCAAATTGTTCGTTATGATTGATTGATTGAAATTAAAAATGATAAAAACAAGATGAAGAAGAACCTAAGAGCATTCTGTGAAATTTTCATCCAAATCGGTCCATAAATGAAGGAGGAGTTGCGTTCACAAAATTTTTTTTACATGAAGGCCCCCCTTTTCCATGACACGACTGAATTTCACCAAACCGTGACTTTATGCGCAAGTTCAGGTGACTAGGAACATTCATCCAAATCCAACCAGAAACTTTGGAGGAGTTGTGATCACATGAAGAGTGGCCGTACGTACGTACAGACGGACGGATGGGCGGACGGACGGACAGACGGAGATGAACACGCCAATATTCGACCACCTCCAGCGGCGTATAAAATGAAATTCGAGAAAATATTATGCTTGTACAGTCAAACTCGCAAAATTTACGACTAGCCTTAAGGTGACGCAAATTTGCTTGTAAATTACACGATACGACATGTCTCTTAAAGGCAAAAATGTTTCTTAAAGGCCAATTTTAATCGTACGATTGCGGTACGATCAAATTTCGGCGTAGGACCTTTCTTGAAAGATGGCAAAACACGTGGGGTTGGTAAACTCGTTTAGATATTTGATAAAACTAAAGGCTGTAGTTAACTAGTGATAATCTTCAATGGTATTTCAAGGATTGTGCACGATCGTATTTTTGCAAAAATGAATTTATGTCTTTGCAATTTTAAAGAAAATGGACAAAATCAGAAAGAGAAGATAAATGTTTGCCTATAGACCCGCAATTTAGAGTAAGTGATCTAAGGTAAATCTTGTCTATACAGGTAGAGACAAAAATTGTCCTTTGATCACTCACTTAAGTTTGTGGATCTATATCTTCATCGATCCTTGCTGCGTCCACCATCAAGTGTCGCGCGATTTGGAAATGGGGTTCCGTTTTTTAAGAGAAGTAACAAAAAGAGAATATTTACTGGATACAGATAAATAATCTGTAGATATTTCGCGTTCTAATGATTGTTTACATTTGAACAATTGGGTTGAAGTGTGTAATAAGGTCGTTCAGAAAGAGAAACTAGACCTCTTATAGTAGCTATAACATAATTCTACGAAAAACAAGTCGCGACATTACCAAATGAGCAGATCAGGTGATTAGCTTGTACTTTTGCCACAATTCTACGAAAAACATGTCGCGTCATTACCACATAAGCAGATCACGTGATTGGGCTAGTACTTTTGTCAAAAGCTGACTGACTTTATTGGACTTGACTTATCACATGATTTCCAAATATAGTAATGAAACATGTGATACTAGTAAATTCGTACGCAACTTTCAATAAATAGCGTTTAAAACATAAATTAGCGTGTTTATAATTTACATGAATTGATAGTTGTGTAATTGTACAACATTATTACTTCTTGATGAAAAAACTGTATGTCTATTTCAAGTTGAGATATAAAAAATAGGCCGAAGTGTATTCACATCCTGTTCACGTGATATGTGTTATCAAAAAAACCGAAATGAAATTATCTCGAGTTCATTTTGCGGTTTTGTTAAATCTAAGTTGGAATTGCTCCGCATTCCAACTTAAAAATGATTTCGTAATTATCAAGAAAATCTGAAAAATCATTGTTTGATCTTTTGTCCTTTGTTAGGTCTTCCACGTTCCAGGCGACACATCGTACGGTACTCTGACTGGTTTCCTATGTTTCCTCGTCGTATAACCGGTTATCTATCTATAGTTTTTTGACAATCAAGCGAGTCTCGTGATCATTTTCACGTGCTGTTTTCATAACGTGAATAAGTTTCTTTCGCGTGTCGACGGCTTTACGGGGAAACTGATCAGATATGCCGTGTTGCGTACCTTTGCGGTTTATCGACGCTTTCCGCACTTTTTCTCTATCAGGGTATAAGACAAATTTTGCCACCGTTGGTCTAGTATCATTTTGCCTAGATTCTCCAATTCTATGCGCTCGGTGTAGTTTAATGTCTTGTTTGGCACCGTAATCTATAATTTCTCCTCCAAGAAAGCTAATACCTTATTTTCACAATTCTCATCTTTTTCCTCTGGGAGTCTATAGATGATCAAATTATCCCTCATACTACGTTATTCTAAGTCCATCAACTCATCTTTCAATTTCTCCTCTCTCTGGATTTGGCCTTTTTCCATTTTTTCAACAATGAGTCCATTTTTGTTGCTTTTCAGACAAATCTTTATAAATTGTTGCATAAAAATGGGTACTTTCTTCTATTTTGCCAACTTTTGTTTCTAGGTTGTTTTTTTTATCTTAATATCAATTTTGTCCATGCTATCATTTATTCCTGTAATACTTTTTTAATGCTTTCTAACTGGCCCATTATGTTAAACCATTGGAAATATAGGATATTATTCTGTGAATTTTTAACTTGCAGAACAGATCAAATCTTTTATTTACATCTACGTACATAACTGTTAAATAAGGACAAATACATTAAAAACATGTAATAGAAAGTTTAACACATCCGGTAAGCATAACATAAGATGTAGAAAAATGCAGATGATTGTTGCTGCAAAGGATTGATAAGTTGGCTCTTATGTCCAAATATACATGTCACCTTTTGAAAGTGTGCCACGCGAATCAGAGCATTACCAGTAGCCGTTGTAACACCTTTACTGATTTCTACAACAGGACACAAATTAACAAATCAACTTACGGGTCTCTAAATTAGTTTGAAAAAATATATATATAGTAGGCCTAAATAAAAAAGAAAACTTGAGCAATAAATCTATCTATAACCACTTTAATTCATGAATGGTTTCCTCAACCATTTTAACTTAGTTTTCATGTCTTCAAGTTTAAGTACCAGATAACTTAAATTCAAATTGAAAAAAATAGTTATCGTTTTCCAATCATTCCTTCTTATAAATAATCTGCTTTAGGATAAGTGCAGGAAGAATCCGATTGCAGGAAATGCATTGTTTAAATCTATCTTATATTTTTAAAAGTGAATAGTTTACAAACAATAGCTCATTTCTTTGAACATTTAATCTCTCAAAATGAAAAAAAGACTAATTAGAAAATTACTTCCTTATGTGGAATTTTTTTTTAAAAAAAAAAAAGCATTGGTGGTATTGAGGAAAATATTTTGCTACAAACAATTCTTTTATTAAATAAAGGTTCGGAGATTGAAGGGAAGGGATTTTAGAGCAAAAAGCAAAGAAATTAGTGCATTTGACAAGAAAAGATCTACATTCTCCACAAAGTTTTTAAATAAATCTCTAATAAATCTAATAGATATTTTTAATCAAATATATCCTCATAAAAAATCTGTAACTTTTTATTACTTTAATAATAAATATGAGTTATTTTACCTATGAAATCTTAAGATTTAGGCTACTGAAGGATTTCAAAGACCATTATTATCCCTACCCCTAATAAATCCCACGTGCAGATAATTTTATATAACTCATTATCAAAGGAAACCTGCTTTAATGTAGACTGGAACTTATAAACATTCTACTGGTTAACACCAACTCCGTATGCTTACCTTTCTGATTTCAAAATAAAGGATCGAAGAAACTCAGAAAAAACCCTATATGTCCATGATATCCTAAGGGAAAATAGATACCAATATGATCTTAATAAAGATGAATCCCACTAGATGCGGGGTAGTGTATCTTTTCAGGAAGCAATACAAACAGAGGCTGACCATAAAGCTGTAAAAAGTGGTATCGCTGTTTGAAAAATATTGCCCAAAATAATGAAGATTTCGTCTATCTTTTATCAGTTTATTTGGAGTAAATAATGAATGAAACAAAAAATTATTAACTCTTTTTGTTATTTTTTTAAGCTTTGAATGCAGTTTAGCAACCAAGAAATAGTCTTTTTTGAAAATATATATTTTATATGTCGATTTCAACATTTACTTAAATAAAGTTTAAATCAAATGTATATATAGGCGGTTTCGGGTTATTTCTTATACCACTGTTTCTTTCCTTCTGTTTATATTACTTAAACTATTAATTCTTACACCCTTTTCTACTATGATCAACGAAAATCATTTTTAGCCTGCTATATCATATCAATTCATACCACTATGCATGTTTTGTATAAATTATGCCTTTCATTATCCAGTAGATGTATTGTGGTACCAGGAATCAATTTGTAGATGATCAAGCCCCCGCGATATGACTGCAAAATGGTTAAAATTGATGTTTAACTCCATTTAAACAGTCAAGCAAATAGGGATGAGTCGGATTTTAAAGAAATACATCATAACTCTGTTAACTTTTTTTTTCAATTTCGGTTTAACATGAGATTTTACGAAGAGGAGCGACTTTATCCTGTAAAGATGTAATAAGAAAAGGCAGAACTATAATCAACAAAAGAGATCCATAATCTATATGTAGTGCAAGTCTCTCAACCACCATAGGGGGCGTCAACATTTATTTCAAGGACCCATCAATAGTCACCATATAGGTCAACTTTAACTGCAATAACTTTCCAAAGTTCAAAAAATGGAAGCGGTCGCCATTGAAATCTTAATCGAAAAAAGTAAAGTAAGAAGTACATGTTTCTCCTATTTATCGGAACTCGATGTTGTTTTGTGGACTTTCTTTTTATTTTTTAATCTTTATCAGCGGTTGCAAGAACAAATCTCAGTTCATCTGCGGCGAAGCAGAAAAATGCTTTTACAATCTAGAAATTTCTGATATCAATTTTGTAGTACTATTTAATACTTTTGCAGTAGATTTTGTTTATTAGGAAATTCGGTCCTTATGAGTGGGTGAACAAAGAGGATGTAGGCCTGTTGACGGAGTTCATATAGGTTATGGGTTCTAACTTAATCATCAATTTGAATGTTAAACATGACGACAGAAATGACTCACACAACCATATGATGGTGTAAACATTTTGGATTACGAAGCGGGAGAACGCTAAACTATATAAAAAAAAGATGAACTAGCAAATACATTAAAGTACCAAGTCAAATTTTGGCGCTCACTTGTGCTTTGTTATCCCGAACACAGGACTTGTTTGAATGTATCATGCAGGTTCAATTCTTCTATGACCTATATTTTCAGAAAACGTATCTCAACTACCTATTTCCGGAACACAAAAAGAATTAAGACTGGACAATTTTTAAAAGAGTTGCAGAAGATGTTTGGGTCTAACTACGATTTCCAACAAGGATTATATCACAAGTATATTTTCCAAAAGACAGGAAAGGAACGGAGATCGAATCCTAGAACTGACAATTGAGTGCTACCATTTGAGATACGTCAGTACATGTATAGTCGCTAAAACCTATTTCAAAACAGAATTGCACTCATCATATAGGGTACCGTTCTCGCATCGCTGTTCGTACATCAACATTAATCGAACAGGAGGTGATCTAACTCAATACGTGACTATTTCCTCACTTAAGCCCTTATAATTGTGATGGTTTCCAATGATTACATGCATGGTTTGGAAAAAGGTCAAATATGTGAAGGTTTGCTTAGAACTTGTGGGCTGCATCATGCGAAAAAATGATTTGGGCTGTATCATTTCAGAATACGCCATCGTACATTGAAAATAAATTTTAACGTAACTTTGTAATATAGTAACCAGACCAAACAATTGCCATCAATGAGTTTCATTCAGGTTTGACGAGAACAGTATCGAGGTCAAAATACTTTTGGACTCCAATAACTTTTTTCTCCAGTAGCGTATAAAGAAACGAATACTTGCATCGATTTCACGACACTTGTCCACGTTCTCTCCAGCATGTCTCATGAGATGGAACAGGAGACGTTACATGAACTATTGTGTAGTAATTAAATAATGTTTGATAGAATATGTATGTTTTAACCTATTTTATTCTTTAATGTATTTGTTTCAAAAAACTCCGAAGCTTTGAGCAGAATAAGTGCGGAAAGAGTCCATGAATTTATTAGATTAACTTATACTGACTTTGTAGTCCACGTAGGTCCTAACGTCAATGCTGTGAAATGCATGGTAGCATTTTGGTCGGAGGGGGAGAAATGGTAGAAGAAATGATCAAAGAAGAAGATGAGACAAGATGAAGAACCTGAAGAAAATAGTAGAAGAATAGTTGAGAAGAGTCCGATTACTGGTGGTTTGCAGGAAAAGTACACATGGAACCGTGAACAGTTCGTACAGTGTTATTGTGTCGTGGATAGTGTAAATAGTGTTTTAATCCACTGCTACGTTTTATTCGTTTCTCGAGTTGGTTGGTTCTTTTGTGTTTTTTTTTTTTGTGGTAATGACGAGACCTTATTTTCGGATGTGCGAGTATGTTACCAGGCCTTCCAGCGCTTTGATTTTACCTGTTTAGCTATTTTTAGTCTTCTCGTGATTTATTGGCGGTACCATGAAGGATATTCGGATCGATTTGAAATGGCTAGAGTGTTTATACGATGTGGTTGAATTTATTGTTTGGGATCGTATTTATTTCAGTTGGTACCTTTTTGTTTGGTTTGAATGGTTGCTCTTCTTAACGTATTGCTTGGATTTGGTCGTAGTTCGCGTCGAAAGATTTAATCGCCGTGATTTATCTTAATTTACGAGTAATTGCCGGTTTTCGCGTTCGTCCCTTGTTCCGATCTTGATCCTTCACAGCACTCACTTATAAAATCTAATTGTTCTTTTACAGCTAACACGCACGTGACAATGATGTATTGAGAGATACAGATGATGGGAGAACATTTAGTCACATTGATTGGTAGGTTTTATTTAGGAATTATTGTAACTAGTAAAACGTCGGGTGAAACGGAGAATCGGGTACATAAGCTTTTTCCTATTGTATAAGATAGTATTTGTATGTTACTTTGTACGTTTTGTACTGTAGTTAAAATGTCTTTTACTTGTATATATTTCAGGATGTTGTCAGTACATGTATTGATGTCATGTCGTTGATATGGATTGAGATGAGAATATAATCGTGTTAAACTCTGAGCTGTAGTTACGTTTGTTATTCAATTCTCCCTAACCTTGGACTAGAACGACCCCACACCCACTTAGGTTATATGAAGCTAGAGAATGTTCCTGTTTTTGTACCATGTTGTTGTTGTTAAGGCATATCGTATATGGCATTCTTAAGGGTTTTTTTGCCACTTTATGGATGAAGTGTATATCAAATTATTTAAGTTAAATATGTGTGAAAGTTATTTGAGTGGTATGGTCTTCTTCTGTATTAAATTTATTCCAGTATAAAAGTTCACTCATGAAAAGTATCAAATTGGAACAAGTCAGAAATTCTTCCGAACGATGGCGACTTTAATAACTTCAGTCGTTCAATTTCTATTTTGAATATCTCTTTTTCGAATCGAGACATGTTAAAACAAAATTCGTCTTTAAACTAATTAAAAGGAACAAAAAACAATATAGTTAATCTATAACAATCACTCTAACTGTCAATGGAGAAGACTGTGAAGACATATCAAAGACTTTGCTTCTTATTATGAAGACCTAGCAACTCCATCTAAAGACCCATGTTTCAACGGTTATAGTCTTAATGCCGTAAAAACAGGTGCCAACTTTTAAAAAACCAAGCAATCTTAAATAGAGACCAGTCAAAACTTTCACCACCGAAGAAATAAATACGGCCATAACCAGTCTTAATCCGAATAAAGCCGAGGATGGAATGGGATATCGGCAGAGCATATATAAAGTATGGGAAAGAAACTTTCTTAAAACCACTTACCAATTTTCTTCAATGAAATCATCAGTGAAGGAGCTGTACCAAGCTCATTCAAAATTGGCTATATCACATCAGTCCATACAAAAAGGAAACAATGCAAAAGGTCGTGGCAAACTACAGAAGTATCACAGTAGCCTCAATTTTCGGAAAATTCTTGGAGAAACTATTACTACATAGATTAGAATGTATGAATGCAGAGCAGTACAACCTCTAATTCGGCTTCACTTCTAGTCTCAGAACAGAAATTCATGCAAAGGCCAATGGATGTCATGGCACTAATGGTATTAACCCCACTACCACAGCAAAAATATACCAAGTCTAAGTAATTCCACGACTCTTATAGGGGTTAGAAGTACTGAATTTAACAAAACAAAGCATAACAGAACTAGAAGTATTCCACAGAAAAACTGTAAGATCACTACAATCTCTGCACAAGTGCATCTCAATTGCAGCTGTATGCTCACTTCTAGCAGTATTACCTTTAGAGGCTGAGAAGACAGTTAAGGTCACTCCAGGATATTAGAAGTGACACACCCCTCCAAAAGCTCAACGGAAAAGAACTGTCAACCAATCTGTAAAACCAAGAATGTACTACAAAGCTACATGAGAATCTATGTACCAAAAAGACCATGAAACTCTGCAACATAGAAATAGTTATCATTGGAATGGTACAACCTGTCTGAGAAAACCTGGAAGCCTCCACGACAGATGTTAATAGAGGATTTCACAAAGCAAGAATGATCACCGGTACTTATCTGCTGTATGGTAGAAAAGGCGCTGAGGCAGAGCAAACATTCTGCCAAATGTGCAAACTTGAACCAGAAAGTGTAACCCACATCCTAACCAGATGTTCATACCGGACCGACGTGAGAACGCATATTATAATGAGAGAGCTTAAACAACTCACTGATTCAGCACTGGGAACACGTTTCTGGCAAAAAGAAATAAAAATAAAGAAAGAATAACCCTACTAATTCTTGATTGTACTCACGTTTTGCCGGGAAAAAGGTTTGGCAAAACAAAACAGAGAAATGGAAAAGATGACTAGAAACCTTTGTTTTGAATTGCATTGCAAGGACTGATATATAAAAAATATAAGCAGAGTATACGTTGACGATCCCGATTGAATATAAATTAACTAAGAAATGGCATGAAAAGAGGTAAATAAGAGAATATTATGTATAGCATGGTATGTATAGGAGGGTTGTAATTCTTTCACCTCGTATCCTCAAAAGCAATACCAACAAAAACAGCAACAACAAGATGTGTTTGTGAAACACGAATGCCCCCGTAACGGCATTTTTTTCAAAGTTTGACCTTTACAGATGACCTTGACCTTGTCACATGACCTTGACCTTGGTACCAGCGGATGCGGATCATTAAGATCTATCATCATGCCAAATATGAGCTTTGTATCTTGAATAGGCTTGAAGATATTGGCAAGGTTAAGTTTTCGGACAGACGGACGGACAGACAGACGGACAGACAGACGGACAGACAGACAGACGGACATGAGTAAAACAATATGCCCCCGATCTATCGATGCGGGGGCATAAAAATATGCATCTACGAGATAGAAAGGACTCAAGGCGGATCTGATTACTGCGTGAGGATGTGAGTATAATGTGGCCGCTTAATGTGTCACACTCTCCCTACAATACATAGCAAGATGGGACAGTGGGAGGGATGCCTTACCTAGTAAGTTAGGGCTTCTCATTCCACTTCAAACCTTCAGTATAATGAAATAAGATGCTTGAAAAACTGCTTTCATGCCATTCCTAGCCATAAAATAAAGCATTTTTTCTATCTTTTAATGTTTTTAAGTACTGTTTTGTCAATATTTCTCTTGTTTGTAAAAGGAAATGACAAAATAAAGGTGACTTTGGTCAGGAAAACGATTTTCAACAATGTAAATATAAGTTGCAACCAATGTAAAACATATGCTAATGAAAAACAATTGTCAATAATACGGCAAACAAATTTTAACAAAAGGGATATACGAGGGGGTATCAAAAAGTTCTCAGACTATTGCAATATCTTTTTTATCATTCATCGCATTTTGATGAAACTGTCAGTAATTATTTGTATGGATGTGAGTGCTAAGTGTACAAGGTTGCAACCAAATATGACAACGCGTCTCTCTTGCAACCATGATGTTATCTTAAAAAGGCTAGACGCTGGAAGAGTTCTATTCAACCGAGACGATGTAATTTTTTCGGAAAGAACGTAACGTCAGGGCACTTAAATTGATAATAACAATTAATAAGGGTTATGTTTCAATAGAACACTGTGATTTCACTGGCATTGCGTTTCAAATTTTAAAATGAAGATCAGAATTGAATTCTGGGATTGGTTTATCTAAAAGCTATCGAAGATTTATAACTGTGTTTTCTCCTGTTTGAAATATTTAATGCATTTAGAGTGGAAAAGGAATTGTTTATCATAAACGTTATCGCACAACTCAAACATCCATCTTTGTAACGAATTTTTACTTGAAAGAGTCGTATGTTTTTATGAAGTTGTGCACTGACCTTTTGGGAAGATTTAAGGGGTGACACATTGATTGGAGTTAAAAGTTATAACATATAAAAGCATTGCTGAAAAAGCAATCAAGAATGGGTCTGATGTTCATTACGTCACTATTTTGCCCCGAGACGCCGCATCCATCCCAATTCAATTTGACATGGAATTGAGTGAATTTATGCTATTCTACTGAAACTTGGTAAATTCACAGTAAGATGGCGTACGATTCCACTCATGCAATTTTCTAAGTCGTCGGACATCTACGAAAGAAAATATGATTAAAGTCTCAAAACTTTTGATAGCCCCTCGTATTGATTTAACCATCTTTTATCTGATTGAAATTGTTTCTTATTTCCTTTACTCCTTAAACCATTATGTTTTATAGCAGATTCTTATTATTATTAATCAAACACATTCATAGCCGCCGTCATAGCGCAGTTGGTAGCGCGTCGGACTGTTAATCTAGAGGTCCCGGGTTCGATCCCCGACGGCGGCACTCATTCTTTCCGACTATTTGTCTCTCACCAATAGGTTGATAATCGTAGACCTATGTGAGATAGCAGCTGGAGGCTAGGAAAGAATGTGGTGGTTGTACTGGTGAGAGAAATGCCAGGAATCCATTGTTAGGTGCTCCAGCCGCCGCGATATAACTGAAATAATGTTGAAAGCGGCGTTAAACTCCATTCAATCAATCAATCAATCAATCAAACACATTCATATTCTATGTTTACTGGTTTTGGCCCGGTCTGAAGACCGCCTTTAGCTCACGGATATAAATAGAAATAGAAATAAGAAGTAAAATAACAAACAGTAAATTCAGAACTCGTTTATCGTTTAACTCAAGTCTTCTATTTTGTTTTCCCCATAAATAGCTTCTTCGTCGAGCGGCGTCCGTTTATCTCATACCGGTCATTCACTTTCCCATACCCTAAATTGGGTCATTCAAGAATTACTTCAAAGAATGGGGTTTTTTTTTTTTTTTTTGCTAGAAATCGTACGATACAGTCGACCTACATTACAGAAAATCCTTACGAAATTATAAATCAACTTTAGCAGTCATTTCTATTGTAATTCACCAAAAGGCAGTTTTTTATGTAAACTCTGCCACCGCAGAAAATTCGAGTTCGAAAAAAAAATGTTACATTTAAAACAGTGAGGTCACAGAGCCTCATTATGTAAGGTTGCAATGGTGTCACTCTGGTATTCCAGTACTTCCGGGTAGTAAAGTAATCTTGAGACTAGAGCACATATCTTTAGTCTATGCATAATTTGACAAAAATGACAGCCTCTATCTATGAAAAATTTTGAAATTTACTATAGTATTTTCAAACAAACTAAAATTCATAAATTTCAATTCTAATCCATAATAAAAGATTAAGAAAACCAATTGATCCAATGATTTGTTGAGATTGGTCTTAGAATATGTACTAATTTTTAATATCGTTAACAGGCACAATGGTCTGGGAAAACATAAGAAAGGGAAAATTGTTTGATCTGTTGAATTTTTAGTAACCTTGAGTTTGTGGGTATGGGCCTTAATAAGAGGCTTCAAGATCTAGTAAAATCGCTCAAAAAAATTGTCCATTTCAACCTCTGAAAGGGGGATTGGACTTTAAAAGAGCATGTGGCTCTATTAGAATTTTTACGGTATATATATATATATATATATATATATTGTTTAAAAAATGTGTTAAAACATGGCGGTATTTCTTATTAAGTTGTTAGCGAGCATGCACCCATAATCTGATGGTTGAGGCCTCGTTTAAAAGGAATTTGATATTGTCATGCCTTGTAATGTAACATACTTATATTATGGTTGCACAGCAGTGCCAGCACTAACAAGATATTTTTCATTTACTTATGAGGGTACAGATCTGCCACCAACACCAGATAATTATCAAAAACAATAGCCTCTTTGTTATTATAAATCAATTTAGGTGCTCTTGGTGTGTTTGCACAGCATTTACTATGTAACCTTGACGTCCCTGTACACAGATATATAGCAAAGATCGACACAAACACCAGTCCTCGGACCCAATACCTGTGGATTTTAGGGAGGACTGGTAGAAGCTACCAAGTTGAAGGTCTTTCGAGACTGGTTAATAGCCAAAATATTTCCAAGACTGTCCAGATTTGAAAAAAAAGTTGCCTTTCTCAGTTGCCTTACTTTTTTCATTCCATAACCATATAAAAGACATTGCGGAAAAGAAGTAATTGCTTGTCACAAGCTATTTCTTCTTTTACCACAGCAAAAAATTATGAAAAAATTTAAGGAGGACCGATACTATGAGGGGGGTCCTGTAAGATATGTGGCTGATATGTCCTTCGGGCAACTGCCAATAAAAAGTAAGTGTCGAACTCTGTATAGATTAATTATCTAGATCCTTATAAGAGAATATAGCATCTATAAGATAACTACCTGTAAACAGAGACCATAGGATAAAGTAGTTCAAATATATCCAAGATAAATATTGTATCTTTACAGTGTGATGTCTCTGTGACAAATATGTTTATGGCATCTACATGCTTCCGTTTCTTTAAAGCCTTGGAATTTACAAAAATTGCTTCTTTTTAAAATCAAACTAAATAAGTCATAAATGTCAAAGTATATTACATCAGTAGAACTGTGAGATTATTCCATGGGCACTGTAAGCTGCCACATAGACACCGCCTAGCTTTGTGGATGCTGCAAGTTGATGGGCACCCTTAACAGAAAAGACAGACATAACTAGGCCTACTGGCTCATATGCGATTCTCAGTGCATATTATTTCTGAAACAGTTTAATATCCAATGAATGATATGCGACAAGAATTTGTCACCAGCCAGTGAATGCCTCATTTCAATTTTTTTTCTTTCGTCCGTTTTTAGGCTTTGCCAAAATTCATAAATTATATTTTTTAACAGGTACCAACAACTGCCGTCTATAACTAAACTACAACTCAACAGAGTATGCCCCGACCAAGCGGGGGAAATACAAAACAATGAAAGAAGAAATTTAACATATGGGCCGTTGTGGGGGCCGGTTTGACTGATGAAAAATCGATATTGGGGGCCATTTTGACCGTTTTCTGGGTCGGTTTGACTGGGGACTGATTTGACGAGGGGCCGGTTTGACTGTAGAATTGAGGGGGAGCGGATTTAGACCATACCATTCTATTAAAATGCCTCGAAGATGACAACGAATTAAAAGTCATAATTTCATGAGACAAATGACATTATAATGCTAATTAGTATGTCGGATAGTTAGTTTTAGACATATTTTTTCTGGTTAGTCTCCTTACAATGTGAAAAATAGCTGTAAGTCTTTGAAGGTAAGCGTGAAAAAAAAATGCACGAAAACCAATGACAATCTGGGTGAACGGGTGAAATTGGTGAAAATTTTTATTCAACATTTAGCCAACCTGAAATCGGAGAAAACCCGATGTACTGTGATCAGCTTGGCTTTGTTGTTGGCGTGGGTGTGGCAAACTTTCACATTGGTAAAATCTCCATTGAACATATACTAACCCACACTTCCAACGCAAAGCTTTGTTCAAATTGGTATATTTACTTTATTTTTCAATCAAAAGTAACAAAATTTACATGATTCAAAGTTTATTCAATTTCAAATCAGAATAACACGAGTTCATAGTCAACAAATTATTCTTCGAGTCACTGTGTAGCTTTAAACAACAGAGGGGTGTCCAAAAAAACCAATACTCGTCAATATCGCGTATGACCACCTCTTGCATTAATTACGGCAACGCACCTCCTGGGCATAGACCTTAAATATCGCCGAATAACCTGGATGGGTATGTTGTTCCACTCGTCGATAAGCGCTTGCTCAAGCTGAGCGAGCGTATTAGGCTGTACCTGCCGGCGCCTTACACGTTTATCAAGCTCATCCCAGACATGCTCGATGGGGGAAAGATCGGGCGACATGGAAGGCCACTGCATCACATTAATGTTGTTCTGTTGAAGACATTGAGTGGTGACTCGCGCAGTGTGAGGACGAGCATTCAGTGATTCATTTACCTGCGCGTCCTGCGATTATCTCGCACAAAATCTCCCGAGGACGCATATTATTGAAAGATGTGAAACCCGCGGACGCAAACATTTTATAGTCGACGAGTCCCGTCGTCTAACAAAACTTCGAATATTATTCCTACATCGTATAATGAAGCAAATGCACACCGATAATAATTTACTTAAACACCGTTTCGGCTGGTTTCCTTCCTCAATTACGATGCATTATGATAAACATGCAGCGCGGGGACCCAGGTCCAAAAAGTCAAATCGATTTTTCATTGGTCTCTCAAGGCATTACAGCCAATCAGCGCGTGCGGTTGTCATCTCTTACGAACGCGGGCTAAAAACGAAAGTAGCGATGCCCCCGAAAAAAAAACTTAAACCTCTCTCTGATGCCAAACAAAGGACGATCAGCGGTCTGTTTGATAAGGGTCAGACCAGAGAAACGGCCGCGCAAGATCATGGTACTCAGATGAATGAGAACAATTCGAAGGACAGTTCGGAAAAAGGAACCGAGTCAAGCACCGCCCCCAAAAAGGTTGGTACTTTCCAACAAAACTGGTTGGCGCTTTACAGTTGGCTGGCATATGATAAAGAAAATAACTTTATGTTTTGTAAGATATGCACAGACGCCAATAAACAGAATGGGATGGTTAAAAATGCAAAGTGCACCAACTTTATGACGACGACCTTGCAACGTCATATTGAACTTTCCGATCATCAAATGCTTATCAATGCCCCAAAATTACGAAAGGACTTTGAAAAAACACAGAAAAAAATTGACACCCAGAAGGACATTGCTGTTTATCTCCTATTTAAGACGGTACATCTTTTAATTCAGGAAGACATCCCATTTAGTAAATTCAAACCATTTGTTGAGTACCTCCACAGTGTTTTAAGGTACTTGGGCCATACAGATTTAGATATACTGAAGGAATCTCAGGTGAATTATGACTCCTCATACACTGTAAATGAAATGTTGGACTGTCTGTCAGAAACAGTGGAAGATAGTTTGAAAAATGACCTTCAAAAATCACCTGTTGTAACAGCCCTTGCTGACGAAAGTACGGACATAACGAACCACAAACGATTGGTGATTTATGCACAAATAGTCTCCGAAGATATGAAGCCTTCTACCAGATTCCTGACCAACATAGAATGCCATGATGCCACTGGCAAAGGGATTGCTACTGCTATTCTACGTGAGTTCGAAATGCGTGGTGTACAACCTACCAAGATTATGAGCCTGGGGTCTGATGGAGCCTCGGTCATGACAGGAAAGATAAATGGTGAGGAAAGTTGTTTATTAAAGTAACCATTACAACTTCTGTGTTACCCCTTTCTCAAGCAAGACCTGGGCCCCGTATTACTAACGATCATACAATTTTTTATGTGTAATCTTTTGTAAAAACACACCTGATTGGTCAAATCTGATGTCTCGTGCAATCAGAAGTGTTGTTACACAGTTTACACAAAAACTCAATCATAAGATGTTTAGTAAAACGGGGCCCTGGTTTTGATGATTCAGGCTTTCACAAACATTGAGACAAAAGAGGAAAATGCTGATAACAAATCTTCACAGGTAACAAATCTACTCCAACACATTTTCTTTGCGTACATTTTAACCCTTTCCAAAATGGCAAAATTTGAGACTGTTCCAATTGGAAAACTGCTGCAGGCGACACTATGGGTGCTAATGAAGGAATAAATTTGTGCATATATATATATTGTAGAAAATATACAAAATTGGCAATCTGATTAGACTGAATAATATTGTTTGTTTTGCAGGCTGTGCGGCTGTTATGAAGCGGCAGAATCCACACATGAACAACGTTCACTGCATAGCCCACAAACTAGCGTTATGTACATCTCAGGCAGCTGAAAGGATTGATACCTTAAAACAACACCAGCAGATTCTGACAGACTTATTCTACTATTTTAAGGTAAAGTATACTTTCAACTCTTGGTACTTCAGTTGAAAATGATTACATGTGATCAGAGTAGTACATCTCTTTCCCAAACAACGCCATGTTTTGCTTTCACTGATTTAGAAAAGGTTCTGGAAAAAACTGATCATAATTCAATTTCTTCTTGTCCCTCAATATTTTCTATTCAAATTCATTTTGTTTAGTGCAGCAGAAATACCACTCTGAAATTTTGTTACTTTTGGAAAGATTTATTAACCCATTACCACACATTGACTCTTTTTGACTCCCCTCAAGAAAATAGCTTCAAGAAAATAGCTTTGGAAAGGTTAACATTGTGGAAAATGAAGAAATTGCTTGCAACAAGCAATTTCATCATTTTCCACAATGTTTTTCTACCAAAAAAGAGCACTACGAAATAAATTTCATTCACTTGACATTGTCGTCTGCAACATCTTTGAATTTGGACCACCCTGCAATTTTGCTGTTTGGTAATGGATTAAAGTTTACATTTCAATGTTTTTCAGGGAAGTGCTAAAAGAGCAGCTAAGCTGAGGGATATACAGGCTTTGTTGGATGACCCACAACTGACCATCAAAGAAATACACTCTGTAAGATGGCTGTCCTACTTCAATGCCCTCACCACAATATACAGGACACTTGATAGCTTACTAACATATTTGGCTGATAGTGGAGTCAGTGACCCAAAGGCACATGATCTAAAGAAAAAGGTAGGCTAGCTCTAGTTTGCTCTTTTATTTAAAAACCTCAACCCAAAACAAAACAGCAGCTATTTAGGGTAATCTAAATTAAAAGATGTTGCAAACGTCACTTCAAATTTTCCACAATGTTTTCCAAAGCCTTTTCACCTAAGAAGAGTCAATGAGTGGTAATGGGTTAAATCCCAAAACCAATAGATGTGTGACAGTGTCCATGTACTGAAACAGCCCTACTCACCGTCACTACAATTTTACATCTATAACATTAATCCTTATAATTTTCTGTAGTGTCTGTTGATTCATGAACACAAAGAATGTGCCAGTATGGGTACAGTGCTGTACCTGTTATCACTCACTCATTTTTTGTTTTGTTTTTCAGATAGCTACAGACAAATTTCTTAGCATTACATACATGATGATGGATGCCATGGCTCCGGTCACAATATTGTCACAATTTTTCCAGACAGAAAATGTTGACATTGCTCTGGTAAAGGTGAGATTCAATTATGATCAATCAAATTTCAAAATCGGCAGAATCAGAAATGGCACAACCTCATCAGAAATTATTCCCACATAGTGACAATTTTTGACCACCCACATGAATGACCAATTACAGTTCAGGAATGCAGATTATATTCCCATATTTGATATGTAGGTTACAGGTAACTGGTATTTGAAACTGCATGTGAATAATAAGCCTGGTAAGATTTATAGCAGTCAGGAATTGATCAGTATGATTCTGTTTTCTGAAATTGTTTCAATTTTTGACAGGTCAAGCTGGAGCTTTGTGTTGATGATCTAAAGAAGGTGAAGAACCTGCAGTCCCCCTACATGACCAGTTTGGTAACTGACCTTCCTCCTGACCAATCCTCATTCAAAGGCCAGCATCAGATATCCAGAACACCAGGATTCAATCTACAGTCTCTGACTTCAACATTCATTGACTCTCTAGTAGAAAATATAGAATCAAGGTAGGTAAATGTTCCTGGATTTTGATTGATAATATATAACATTGAGAACCAAATTAGCCAGAAAGTAATACTGAGTTTGCAGTTATATTCAAACTTTTATTTTATCATCTTTGTCCTTCCTATGCAAAAGCGCCAAAAGCTAATAAATTCTGTGTCCTTTTGTGTCTCTGAAAAATTAACCCATTACCACACAGTGACGCCTTTTGATGCATTACAAGATAAAGGGCTTTAAGGCCATGGAAAACATTTCTACATTGTTTTCTACCAGGAATGACAAAAAGTGTAAAAAAAAATTCACCTGAAATTATCGTCTGCAACATCTTTGAATTTGGATCAGTCTAAAATTTTGCTGTATGATAATGGGTTAAATTTTCAAACTGACATAATTTTGATTTGATTGTCTCCTTCAGGTTCCCACAGGATGATCTGATGACTGCGTTCAGTGTACTATCCATGCGACCAATCACTTATCTCCAGGGGTCTGAACTAGATGACTACGGGAACAACGAAATCCAGGCACTTTGCCAGTTCTATGGTCAGCCACAGACAATGAAATGGAAAGAAGATGGAACTGAAAAAGAGTGTACATCAAGACCATTGATTGATCCAGACAAAACAATCAATGAATGGAAACTTCTCAAGAGGGTGGTGCTGGCTGAGAAGTATCCCAGGGATTCTATGTGGAAGCTTTGGCAGTTGATTACACAGTTCCATAAAGAGTTTCTGAATATGTCTACTCTGGCTCAACTAGCTTTAACATCCAGTGTTCACACTGCAGGCTGTGAAAGGGGATTTTCTGTACAGAATAGGATTTTGTCTACATTCAGAAACAGACTTACAATAGATAAACAACAGAAAATGATGATGGTGAAGATAGATGGTGCATGCACTTTGAAGGCTGTTGATGAAAGGGATAGGCATCATGCTGGCTTTGACTTTGAGACAGCAGTATTAAAGTGGAAGAAGTCCAAAGATAGAAGGATATATGAACTCAAAAAACTAAAATGATTGAACTTCTACATCAATACTGCAAGTGCTAAGAGAGTTTGTTTCTGAATGTAGACAAATTCACTTGTCAAACTTCATGAATCATCTGAGACTGAATGCATTCTAGTCATAATGTCAAAATTCTAGTCATACTCATACATGTGTCACAATCATGTGTTACAAGTTAAAACTCATGTTAGTGGAATTCTAGTCTGTTTTTCAACATATTTGCCTAGTTCTCAAAATTACATATTCAAAAAAACACTTTAATTTGTTGCTGTTCAGTGTTGTTTTCGGTAGTTATCGAAAGTTGTCAAAATAATGGGACTCATAAATTTCCCAGAGGACTCATGAAAATTTGGGGTAGCGAGTCCCAGGACTCACTGTTGCAATTTTGTAAAATAATCACTGGCATTATCCTGTTGGAATATGGTTGGCCCGTTTGGTCTTCTCATGAACGGTATAACAACTGGGAGCAAAACAGTATTGATGTAACCGATCGCGTTCATATTGCCTCTGATTACAACTAAGTCTGTTTTCCCATTATGAGTAATCCCGCCCCACACCATGACCGATCCTCGACGGAAACGGTCAACCTCTGTCACGCAAGCGTCAGAATAACGCTCTCCGACTCGTCGGTAGACCCGTGTTCTCCCATCAGACTTCTGTAGGGTAAAGCGCGATTTGTCGCTGAACATGACACCTCTCCACTGACGTGCTAACCATACCCGATGTGTTTGGCACCACTGCATCCTAGCTTGACGATGCCTCGCAGTCAAAACGGGTCCAACATATGGCCGACGAGCAGTGATACCGCGTTCCCTAAGTCGCCGGATCACAGTCTGAGCACTAATTGGTTGGTTGTTGATGCCGATTGTAACCGCTGCTGTCCGGGTCGTTGGTAGCTGCCTGTTACGCAAGTGGCGTGTACGTATCCTGTTGTCCTGTGCCGGGGTGGTAACTCTGCTGCGACTTCTTCTCGGAAGGTCAACAACTCGTCCTGAAATGGGCAATAACTCGTGTTTGCACAAATTAACAAATATGGATTTGGTATCGGTTATCTGGAAATTAAATGTTAATCAAATGGGAATTTTAAATCTTTACCTGACTGCAAAAACTTCTGCCACAACCGTTGTATTGTAGACGCTGCACATTGCAGGATACGGGCCACGGCAGAAAAAGACGTCCCAGCTTGGACCATTCCAATTGCCCGTCCCCTAGCTTCAGTCGACAATCTTGGCATTTCTTGTCAGAAAATAAGGAAATCCGTACTCTGTCTACATTTACCAACCTTGTGAGTAACGCTGTGTAAAATCAGTGGTGTGGAAAAAGTGCGAGCTGCGCGTGCAGAGTCAAATTTGTGGTGTTAAACCCGGGAGTTAAAATTCAGTGAAGCGTGGCGAAATTTTCAAATTTGATGATCACCGCATACAACACATGTATAGGGATATACTATCGATAAATAATTTTGAAAAAAAATCGCGTGGTTGCAAAAAAAAATCAAAAAATAAACTTTGCGTTAGAAGTGTGGGTTAGTATATCTTCCCGACACTTGGCATGCAGGGTCCAAAAAATTCAGTACATGCAGGCTTGTTAGCAGCCTTTAAGATAGCCCTCAAAGACGAGAGCCAATAACATGGCAACACACACTTACTTTGTATAAAAGCCATTCTACAACATATACTTACAGATACAGACAGAAAAGGCACTTGTCCTGCAGGGCAACTGACTTGAAAAAGATAACTGCTTTGACTGTCACTCACCCAAGAATAGGCCAAAGGATCTTTAAAAACCTGTCTCATATCTAAAGACATCATTTTTATAGGCAGTAACAACTGATTCACACTGAGGATTTGGTAGAAAAATCTGCAGAATGAGTTCTTAAGTCATGAGTTTTAACAAAACTTTCATATTCTATTCTTTAAAGGATGATAAGACAACGAATGTACAATTGAGCATTAGTTAGTTTCCTCTTCCAACTAAAAACTAATTATTGTTTGTGATTTGAAACCGATTGTCCAACACTAGTCAATATCGATAAACTGTAAAGTTTACCTGTACAGCAGATGATTGAAAAAGTCGATATTGATAAACTTTAAATGAAAATCTGCGCGTATATGGTATATGAGATTAGTTCCAAATTTACCAAAGTGTATATTTAATGATGCATTTTCCGTAATGTGCATTTTCATACACTACCAAAAAACATTCTGAACCCCTTTTTTAAGTATCTTTGCACATTTATGCACTATGCAGTCTGTATGACTTCTATAAGGACCAACATTTTCATCAATTTCACAATACGCTGGTAAAATTGTTTGAAATGGGTAATATCTAAATCTATGCTTAATACCAATCCAAAAATTATTTTTTGAGGGAAAAAAATTGAATTTCATGTGAGTTGTATAGTAACACCTCACCTGTTTACTCAGATTTCCATGTGAAAATCGCAACGATTTCGTTAAATAATTCATTCCCTGCCGTTTTTCGGCAAAGAGATATATAGTAATGGTCTTCGTCCATCATTCCCTGGTTCCGTCTGTCATTCCAAGGTTCCATCACTAAACTTGTCTGAAGCATATCTCCTAAAGTATTTTAGCTATCAACTTGAAACTTTATGGGTGGATAGATCTAATGGACGAAAAGTGCAGTGCAGAAGTACTACAACCCTTACTTGCATAATTTTGGAGTTATTGCCCTTTGTTATTTTTAATACTTAGATTTTGTCCGGAGCATATCTCCTTAAGTATAAAAACTATCTACTTGAAACTTTATGGATGGATAGATCAGATGGAGGAAAAGTGTAGTGCACAAGAACTACAACTCTTGCTTGCATAATTTTGGAGTTATTGCCCTTTGTTATTTTTGATACTTAGATTTTTTCCCGGAGCATATCTCCTTAAGCATTTAAACTATCAACTCGAAACTTTATCTTTTGCTTTCCTTAATTTGGAGTTATTGCCCTTTGTTAATTTAAAGACGTAGATTTTCTAAGGGGTCAATCTCTTAAAGCACAAAAGAATCCTTAATTTATTAGGCTTCAGTTTACTATCAAGCTTTCACGGCGGGGGATGGCCATGTCCGACATTGTTCATGTTTTGATTTGTAGTGAAGGCTCTATGCCCAACCATGGGCAAAGAGGATTAAGTAAGAAAGTTATTTAAATTGGCCTGAATAAGAGAGTATGGGGTTCATCACAGAATAGATAAATTATATGATTAACAATATCTGGTCAATTTTTTTTGTACTAAGAAAAGAAAGACTCATGTAAATATTCCTTAAAGGTAAATTACACAGAGACAAATTCTATTTTATAAAATTTCTCAATTTTATACAAAAAATGGCTTAATAAAAATGGTTCACTTTAGACTTGACTCCTATGCAAATGAGAACTATCTTTAGACAGACAATTTTCTGTTCTGTTTATTTTAGAAACAGGTAGTAATGATAGGCTTGAAGTTAATATGTAGACAGACAGACAAAATCATTATTTTACTTTCAAAGGTTCTGATAAAAGATAATTCTTCAGGGTATTAGATTGAAATATTGATATGACTTGCAAAAATAAGTTTTCACTAATTCATATTGGATTTTTAGCTAAATGTTGGTTTGCAGAGAAGTTAAATTCAGGGCTCTCAATAGGATTTTCAAAGTAGGATTCCAGGAATCCAACTTCAGAAAAAGTTGGATTCCACACAAAAAAGTTGGATTCCATCATCATGAGGGTGGATTTTGTACTGTGCAAAACTATGATATTGAAACAACAATTTATTAACCCTTTACTACACAATCCAATGTTTTGGTCACCAGCATGGTTATCTTAAGGAAAACACTGATTTAAAGGAAGGAATTGCATGTAAAAAAAACATTTTCTTCTTTTATCCCAATGCTTTTTACATTTTTTTGATTCAATTTTGGAGATGGGCTCAGTAGATGACAAAACGTTTCCTGGTTCAGTTTAAAACCATTGACTAATACAGTAGCAAGTCTTTGAAACAGTTATATCTTCTTTTTAGCTCGCCCGGGACGAAAGTCTCGGAAGAGCTATTGTCATACCCTCAGATGTCGGTGTCAGCATCGGCGTCGGCGTCAGCGTCGGTGTCGGCGTCCGCATTAGGTTAAAGTTTTTATTTCTATCAATATGTATCCTAGAGGCTTTATTTTTTACAGAAACACTCATTAGGGCATAGGCTATCATTTGAGACCAACATCCATGTCGAAATGACCTTTAGACTGTGACCTTGACCTTTTAAAAAAAACTTTAACCAAAAACTTTAACCAAAAACTTTAACCAAAAAACCTTTAACCTTGCCAGGGCTTCAGATTCTTTTCAAGACTGATGGGTCCAATTGACCCATGAGGTAAAAAGTTGTGGGTCATTTCCTGAAATGATGGGCCAAGGCATATTTTCATTATGGTAAAATTGTTTCATATCCAAGCAGGACAGGGTCACAGGACCCCAACTGTTGGAAAGTTGTGGGTCATCATGTGAGAAATGACCCGGGCCCACTGTAAATCTGAAGCTCTGCCTTGCTTATATTTTCTGTTAGCTTTAAACTAGAGACATCATTACTTCATATGCACACTCATTAGATGATAGGCTTTCACCATAGACAAAGGTCCTTGACAATTTGACCTTGACCTTGACCCTTTGTGGACTTAGAAAAACTTTAACCAAAAAACTTTAACCAAAAACTTTAACCTTGCATATATTTTTTTAATGCTCTAACCTATGGACATCATAGCTTCATATATATACTCACCAGGTGATAGGCTTTCACCAGAGACCAAGTTCCTTCACAATTTGACCTTGACCTTTACCATTTGTGGACTTAGACAAACTTTAACTGAAAACTTTAACCAAAACTTTAACCTTGCTTATTATTTTCTGAATGCTTTAACCTAGGGACATCATTACTTCATATACATACTCATTAGGTGATAGGCTTTTGTGAGAGATCAAGGTCCTTGATAATTTGACCTTGACCTTGACCTTTTATGAACTTAGAAATACTTTAACCGAAATTCTTTTACCAAAAACTTTAACCTTGCTTGTATTTTCTGAATGCTTTAACCTAGGACATCATTACTTCATATACATAGTCACCAGATGAAAGGCTTTCAGAAGAAACCAAGGGCCTTGACAATTTGACCTTGACCTTGACCTTTTAGGGACTTGGAAAAACTTAAACTGAAAAACTTTAACCAAAAATTTAACCTTGCTTATATTTTCTAAATGATTTAGTCAGGGACATTATTACTTCATACACATACTCACTAGGTGATAGGCTTCTACAGAGACCAAGGTCCTTCACAACTTGACCTTGATCTTGACCATTTGTGGACTTAGAAAAAAATTTAAGAAAAACTTAATGTTTGATACAAAGAAATTCCATTGGTAACCTCATCTGCTTGTAGGCTTTCACTTTACCCTAACCTTATGCATGCAATTAAAACAAAAAAGTTTTTATATTTCATAATTACTACTCAAACAGATATATATTAGATCATTGACTTTAACATTGAAAGAAACCACTTTGAACTTCGGTCTTTGGTCAAGCGCTGTTTGTGACAAGCAGCTGTTTGGGCGAGCTACATTGTCCGCGGACAACTCTTGTTGCCAGAAGTTAAAAAGAAGTCAAAAAATTTAATTATATCTATTTAGACTTTAAAAAATCTCAACATATAAGTCTATGCCATGATTCTCTTTGCAGATGTTATCATTTGAGAGAAAAGGTTCAGAATTGATATTCATTACAAAAGATTGTATGTTTGAACTGCATTGGTTATCTCTTTTTCTTATTTTCATTTTTTTTTCTTTTTTTTTTTAGATTGAAATGATTAAATATTCTAGTCTGCCTACCTTAAATCCTACAATGACTTCTGATGGCATTCTTTGTTAATGCTCGGCATCCATGCTAAAAATGTTCCTTAGACTATTACAAACAAGATAGGGGTGGATGCCCAGCGTGATTTTTCAATTTAAGGTCACAGTGAGGTCAAAGGTCAATGAGTGCAAAAAATCAAGAAAAATTAGCTTGTAGCTAAAGCAAAATTATTTTGGTCAACACAAAATGAAAGCGATGTGAACGAAATCAAATAAATCGAATCAGAATTTGTCAGTCTCACCCAGAGCATATCTTGTCATTTTTAGTCCCCTACCGACGAAAGCCGAAGGGGACTATAGGTTTGCACTCCGTCCGTCTGTCCGTCCGTCCGTCCCTCCGTCTGTCTGTCAGTCCGGATTTCAGTTTTCTGGACTTTTTTTCTTAACCCTTGGAGATAATGAGCTGATTTTTGGTATGTGAGTCCGCATCAATGAGTTACAGAACGAGTTCGAGTTTGGTTCCGGTCCATTGATTTTTGTGGAAAATACGGATGCTGGACTTAGAAATTACCAGGAAATTTCAGTTTTCCGGACTTTTTTTCTAAACCCTTAGAGATATTGAGCTGATTTTTGGTATGTGCTTCTGTATTAATGAGTTACAGAACGAGTTTGAATTTGGTTCCGGTCCATTGATTTTTGTGGAAGATACGGAAGCTGGACTTAGAAAATTACCAGGAAATTTCAGTTTTCCGGACTTTTTTTCTTAACCCTTGGAGATATTGGGCTGATTTTTGGTATGTGAGTCCGCATCAATGAGTTACAGAACGAGTTCAAATTTGGTTACGGTGCATTGATTTTTGTGGAAGATACGGATGCTGGACTTAGAAAATTACCAGGAAATTTCAGTTTTCCGGACTTTTTTTCTTAACCCTTGGAGATATTTAGCTGTTTTTTGGTATGTGAGTCCGCATTAATTAGTTACAGAACGAGTTCAAGTTTGGTTCCGGTCCATTGATTTTTGTGGAAGATACGGATGCTGGACTTAGAAAATTACCAGGAAATTTCAGTTTTCCGGACTTTTTTTCTTAACCCTTGGAGATATTTAGCTGATTTTTGGTATGTGAGTCCGCATCAATTAGTTACAGAACGAGTTCAAGTTTGGTTCCGGTCCATTGATTTTTGTGGAAGATACGGATGCTGGACTTAGAAAATTACCAGGAAATTTCAGTTTTCCGGACTTTTTTTCTTAACCCTTGGAGACAAATAGCTGATTTTTGGTATGTGAGTCCGCATTAATTAGTTACAGAAAGAGTTTGACTTTCGTCCCAGTCCATTGATTTTTATGGAAGATACGGCTGCTGGACTTAGAAAATTACCAGGAAATTTCAGTTTTCTGGACTTTTCTTCTTAACCCTTGGAGATATTGAGCTGATTTTTGGTATGTGAGTCCGCATCAATGAGTTACAGATTAAGTTTGAATTTGGTTCTGGTCCATTGATTTTTGTGGAAGATACAGATGCTGGACTTAGAAAATTACCAGGAAATTTCAGTTTTCCAGACTTTTTTTCTTAACCCTTGGAGATATTGGGCTGATTTTTGGTATGTGAGTCCGCATCAATGAGTTACAGTACGATTTCAAGTTTGGTTCCGGTCCATTGATTTTTGTGGAAGATACGGATGCTGGACTTAGAAAATTACCAGGAAATTTCAGTTTTCCGGACTTTTTTTCTTAACCCTTGGAGATATTTAGCTGATTTTTGGTATGTGAGTCCGCATCAATTAGTTACAGAACGAGTTCAAGTTTGGTTCCGGTCCATTGATTTTTGTGGAAGATACGGATGCTGGACTTAGAAAATTACCAGGAAATTTCAGTTTTCCGGACTTTTTTTCTTAACCCTTGGAGATATTTAGCTGATTTTTGGTATGTGAGTCCGCATCAATTAGTTACAGAACGAGTTCAAGTTTGGTTCCGGTCCATTGATTTTTGTGGAAGATACGGATGCTGGACTTAGAAAATTACCAGGAAATTTCAGTTTTCCGGACTTTTTTTCTTAACCCTTGGAGACAAATAGCTGATTTTTGGTATGTGAGTCCGCATTAATTAGTTACAGAAAGAGTTTGAGTTTCGTCCCAGTCCATTGATTTTTATGGAAGAAACGGCTGCTGGACTTAGAAAATTACCAGGAAATTTCAGTTTTCTGGACTTTTCTTCTTAACCCTTGGAGATATTGAGCTGATTTTTGGTATATGAGTCCGCATCAATGAGTTACAGATTAAGTTTGAATTTGGTTCTGGTCCATTGATTTTTGTGGAAGATACAGATGCTGGACTTAGAAAATTACCAGGAAATTTCAGTTTTCCAGACTTTTTTTCTTAACCCTTGGAGATATTGGGCTGATTTTTGGTATGTGAGTCCGCATCAATGAGTTACAGTACGATTTCAAGTTTGGTTCCGGTCCATTGATTTTTGTGGAAGATACGGATGCTGGACTTAGAAAATTACCAGGAAATTTCAGTTTTCCGGACTTTTTTTCTTAACCCTTGGAGATATTTAGCTGATTTTTGGTATGTGAGTCCGCATCAATTAGTTATAGAACGAGTTCAAGTTTGGTTCCGGTCCATTGATTTTTGTGGAAGATACGGATGCTGGACTTAGAAAATTACCAGGAAATTTCAGTTTTCAGGACTTTTTTTCTTAACCCTTGGAGATATTTAGCTGATTTTTGGTATGTGAGTCCGCATTAATTAGTTACAGAAAGAGTTTGAGTTTCGTCCCAGTCCATTGATTTTTATGGAAGATATGGCTGCTGGACTTAGAAAATTACCAGGAAATTTCAGTTTTCTGGACTTTTCTTCTTAACCCTTGGAGATATTGAGCTGATTTTTGGTATGTGTGTTCGCATTAATGAGTAACAGAACGAGTTCAAATTTGGTTACGGTGCATTGATTTTTGTGGAAGATACGGATGCTGGACTTAGAAAATTACCAGGAAATTTCAGTTTTCTGGACTTTTTTTCTTAACCCTTGGAGATATTGAGCTGATTTTTGGTATGTGAGTCCGCATCAATGAGTTACAGATTAAGTTAGAATTTGGTTCTGGTCCATTGATTTTTGTGGAAGATACAGATGCTGGACTTAGAAAATTACCAGGAAATTTCAGTTTTCCGGACTTTTTTTCTTAACCCTTGGAGATATTGGGCTGATTTTTGGTATGTGAGTCCGCATCAATGAGTTACAGTACGATTTCAAGTTTGGTTCCGGTCCATTGATTTTTGTGGAAGATACGGATGCTGGACTTAGAAAATTACCAGGAAATTTCAGTTTTCCGGACTTTTTTTCTTAACCCTTGGAGATATTTAGCTGATTTTTGGTATGTGAGTCCGCATCAATTAGTTACAGAACGAGTTCAAGTTTGGTTCCGGTCCATTGATTTTTGTGGAAGATACGGATGCTGGACTTAGAAAATTACCAGGAAATTTCAGTTTTCCGGACTTTTCCACTTAACCCTTGGAGACAAATAGCTGATTTTTGGTATGTGAGTCCGCATTAATTAGTTACAGAAAGAGTTTGAGTTTCGTCCCAGTCCATTGATTTTTATGGAAGATACGGCTGCTGGACTTAGAAAATTACCAGGAAATTTCAGTTTTCTGGACTTTTTTTCTTAACCCTTGGAGATATTGAGCTGATTTTTGGTATGTGAGTCCGCATCAATGAGTTACAGATTAAGTTTGAATTTGGTTCTGGTCCATTGATTTTTGTGGAAGATACAGATGCTGGACTTAGAAAATTACCAGGAAATTTCTGGATTTTTTTTTTATCCTCAGAGGTATTGAGCTGCTACATAAAATCTGATACAACTAATATTTTGGAGAGGTAGTTATACCTTTACCACCAAAAAAGATACCGCTATAGGGATATATTTATTTATCCGGTAGGGGACTTGGTATTGCCATGCAATACTTCCAAATGCTTGTTAAACTGTACTTTACCATATTTATGCTAAAAATGCTCAGGCCAATAACAAAATAAAGCACAATACTTAACGAAATTTTGAATGAACTTTAGTAAAAGGTTTATTATTACAAACATATAATCCAAGGCATTCTTGTAGCCAAAGGGAGCCATACTAGAAATATTCTAGACTACTTCAAACAATTCTAGAATGCATGCTTAGTGCCTGTTTCGAATTTCAGGTCAGAATGAGGCCACAGGTTAGGCAAGTTCAAATGTGGGAAACTGGCAAATATGTGCAACTGATGCACATTGTACATTATTATTTATCTTTAAAGTTATGACAATAGGAATAAAATCAAATGCAAATAAGCAAAAATGAAACCAAAGCTTTCCACAGCCTCCCAGTTGATATTTACAGGAAAAACTTTACCATATTTCTGCTAAAAGGCGCCCCGGCGCAATGCAAAACAAAGACATAACACAATACTGTGACTAAACATATGATGGAACACGTGCTTTATATAATTGTCATATACATTTTATTCAAGACACTTCTAAAGCTCAAAAAATTTCTGATAAACAGCTTCTATTACCATACACCTTCTAATAAATGTCCATATGTGACAACTTTCTGAAACTTGTTTGTATCCTTTTAAAAGTGTCAACAGGTCGACCAGTGGAAATTGCACTGGTTCTTTGTACTCGATAGCCTCCAAGGCTACTTCAAGTCCTACAGATTTAGCACATCCTTCTGCATTTCATGCACATTAAATCATGCAGATCTGACTAGCCTGAAAACACTATCTGTTTGGCAAATCATGCACTTTTCCAGTCTACTCGAGTGACTGGTCGTCGCCCTAATCGAGAGGCTGGTTCAGTTACTATTGTTTTGTAAACTATTTATCCTCTTCTTTTTAGCTCAACTATTTGTAGAATATAGGGGCTATTCCGGTCACTCGGGCGACGATGTAATGCTTTGATTACGTGCAAGTGTGTCAAATCTCTGTTTCTTCTAAAGCTATTGCTTTGAAACTTTGCATATGCTTCAGTGACCTTAATACCAGCCTCTAGACAAAGATTCATTACTCTGATATTGAATTTAGTGGAATTTTAACCCCTTTTCAGACTTAGAAATCTTGATTAAGTTTACGTGCAACTGTTTTATATCAGTTGTATCTCTGTTTCTACTAAAGGTATTTTTTTCAAACTTATCACACGCTTATTTGACCATAATACCAGCCTCTAGACAAAGATTCATTACTCTGATATTGAATTTAGTGGAATTTTAACCCTTTTCAGACTTAAAAATTCTTGGTTAAGTTTTTACGTGCAAATGTTGTTTATCAGTTATACCTCTATTTCTACTCAACCTTTTACTTGGAAACTTTACACATGCTTCTGTGACCATAAAATAAGCCCATAAACAAAGATACATAACTCTGATATCTTATTTAGTGGAAAACAAACCCTTAGCGGTCTTTCAAATTCTTTTACGTGCAACTGATTTATATTTGTAAGATCTCTGTTTCTACTAAAGCCATTGCTTGGAAACTTTGCACATGCTTAAATGATCATAATATCATAATATCATCCTTTAGATAAAGATTTGTTTCTCTGATATAAAAATTAAAGGAATTTTAACCCTTTTTTGAACTTAGAAATTCTTGGTTAAGTTTGTAAGTGCAATTGATGTTTATACGTGGATATAGTACCTCTGTTTCTACTAAAGCCTTGGAAACTTTGTAAATGCTTCTATGATCATAATATCAGCCTCTAGACAAAGATTCATTACTCTGATATTTTATTTAGTAGAACTTTAACCCTTTTTAAACTTAGAAATTCTTTGTTAAGTTTTACATGCAACTTGTGTATATCTGTTTTATCTCTGTTTCTTCTTACACCATTTGCTTGGAAACTTTACGCATGCTTCTTTGACCATCATCTGAACAGTCTCCGCTTTCGCATACACTCTCTCACTTTCTTTTTCCCATCCTCGCTACAAACCCTTAGCTGATCTCTCCTAGATGCCTGACATATAATGCAAAATTAAAAAGAGCGATTCAACGCGTCAGATTTTCTTTTCTACACAGTAACTAGATCAACGTCCATGATTGGTGTAACTTAAATTCAGAATTTAAAAAGAAAGATTTATAAGCAAAACATTCAAATATTGAACTCACTGAACATTAGCTACAGTTAATAACATCGTGAAATTGACACTCATTCATTCATTCATTCAAAAAACTCACTCTCACCATTCAGAAACGCTCCAAAATAACTTAAATTGATAAGCTTAGCCACTACATTAAGAATAAAAATCGGTAAATGAAATCCATGTTAACACAAGCATAATTGAATTTCGAAAGCATATGATGGTGTAAAAAAGACATAGAATTCATAGAATCTGTATGCATATTTAATTAAAGAGAGGTAATAAATATCGCTAATTTTGTTCATTCTGAAAAAAATATTGATATCGGATTTCCCCGCTTTAGTTTCGCTCAAAACTCACCCCACACATTTGTTCAATTTTATTTTCAAAATCAATCCAAAATTATTCATTTAGTCAAATTCCAGGTGTTCTTAACTGTACTAACTAGCATAAAATCAGCAGTATACATTGACAAATTGTATAATTAAGTCTCAGTAACACATTTGACACGAAAAACATAAATATGTATCACCTTATCAGAATATAAAAATCTTTTGACTTAAAGAAAGTGAGATGGTTTGTTTTGAAGAATAAGTGCACGTCACCTAGCGTCCGAAACACATATATTCAAATTGTCGTTTTGTTGTGCTGTATTGGTACAGTGGCTAGCAGTATGCACAGGGTAATTAGATGGTGTTATTTGCCTATTACAAACCTTTTGAACAGAAATATAGAACTCTTCTTAATATTCATAAATCATAACTAATCTACATTTTTTAGAGATTAACCGAATGTTAAGTACTAAGCAAGTTCAACCGATTCCATTAGCCTATGGAAACGCAATGTTAATTACTAAGGAAGTTCAAACAATTCCACTAGCCTATGGTCGAACTACCGACCTGAATATAAGTTGATAAAAGCAAAATACTGTCCAAACATTCCCAGAAGCTTACACAACGTCACAAATGAAGAAATTCATATGACTGAGGCATCATGGCAAATGCCGTTGAAAAAAAAACTGGAAAAAAAATGTCCAAATATTCAGATATAAGCCGGTTTTAGCTTCGGAAAGTACATTTTTCTATCCCATAATAGTCAAAATATTCACAGTCATCTTTTCTCTAAAATAATGTCTCTGGTGCAGTTTTTCGAAAATTTAGCACAATTAGAATTAATAATACAGCGTGTATAGCAATTAAGAATATCACAATGAGGATTTTAATATGAAAGTGCACCTATTTGACCTTTGACCTTGCTGTGACCTTAATTCGAAGTTTCAGACTGGGCATCCACCCTGGGAGGTTTTGTCATACCTCAAAGAATATTACTAGCACGGATGCCGAGCATTAACAAAGAATGCCATCAAAACAATTTTCTAGAGCCCGTACGAATTATAGTCGGTAAACTATTCCGAACCACCTGTCTCTAGATTTGTTATCACTTTTTTTCACTTCAACACATGTCTGATCAGTAGGCTGATCCAGAGCTTTCCATTTTCGAAATACGTTATCCGACGGAATTAAGCACATGCACGGCGTTTCAGAGATTCATCGGTAGTGATAATTTATTTAGGGTTTTTTTTTTGAACTTTTCTTTAATTAAATAATTGTTTTTGGTGAAAATACCTATTTTACAAAAGGTATTTGGGACAGTTTGAAGGACACAGACTAATCATTTACTTGTTACTAATTAATCGGGTCGATAATGTTGTCTTACGATTGTCTTCGTCTAGGGGCCCTGCTCGAATTATAATTAGTGAATCAACTGCTTCAATTAATATTAATGGTCCACATGTTTTGTTTATGCATAACAATTGCCAAAACACATCGCCGGGCAGAGTCTATATTCCATTCATTGATAGTCAGACTCCGCCTACAAGGTCTACGAATAATCGATTATGATTGGCTGTTGGCTTCCATTAACCCCACCCCTACCGCACCCGTCTATCGGACTTAAGATATGGATATTATTGATTTTTCACGCGACAGTTAACCGGTTAATTTACGTAAACAATCAAATACATGTTATACACAGCCGAGAGGTTAAATTTTAGGACGCTTGCCTTAGAAAAACTTGTCTTCCGGTGGAATCCTTTGATAGGATTTTTTGTCGTCCGCTGAGAAAAGTTGTCGTCCCAGATGACACTACTGTCTTTTCCAAGAGCCCTATAAATTTATTTTAGTTGGTTTGGTTTCAATTCCCAACTGGCAATTGTTACGAGTAAATGTAACAAGAATAAAGAAGCCAGCAACAAACTTTACAATTAACAATATTTATTGACAATAATACCAGAATTATTGACAATATGAAATTAATACAAAAACAAATTACAATACCTTCAATGTTTAATCCTAAAGTTTTTAATTTTAGATCCAATTAAATTAAGTTCCTGGTCCACAAAAAATAAGCCCAATAATATATCTGGGCTGATTCCCTCCCTCTCTATTCTTCCTTTTCCCTTTGAAATTGTCTTTCTCTTTCTTTTTCTTCAATTTCTCTTTGTGCTCTTTCTTCTTCAATTTCTTCCTTTTCCCTTTGAAATTGCCTTTCTCTTTCCTTCTCTTCAATTTCTAATTGTGCTCTTTCTCTTTCAATTTCCAATTCCTTCTCCCTTTGTTGGAAGTTTTAACAGTTCAAGCTCTCTTAAGCTTGCAACTGATGGAACATCAACAATGAGAGACAGGGCCTTTTCATCAAAAATGTCCTCATCAACAAAATATTGAAACAATATATATTACCTGACAGTGTCAAGAGATAGGAAAATTCCCAGTCTAAAAATAGACACGGGAAAAACCATTATACATATTAATTCATACATGCATAACACAATGCAATTATGCATTATATTATTTAGTGTAGAAATGAAAAAGAAAAGCCTGCTTGAGTTTAGCAAAATGTTTAACTTGTTACAAATTGTTCATCTTTTATCCATTATGGTCATGTGTTATGTAAATTAGGTTAATTATTCAGAGCTACAGACAGATGGGGTTTTTTGGATTGGAGATCAAAGTATTACAAAAATTATAGCACAAACCCTATGTTAATGGTACTCTTTGGAATTGTCTTGTAGAGACAATTCAAATGAGTACCCACAACATAGGGTATCATTAAGAAATAAAGACTTTACATTGGCATTAACCCCTCTTATCTGTACCTCTATTCTATTGGACTTTCAATTTTTATAGAAATGACACCAGTTGGAATGGAGGACCGTCATATCTTTACGGACAGCCATGCCAAGACAATTCTGACCACGATGAATAATCTACGCAAGATGAACAAACTGTGTGACGTCCTGCTGAAGGTTGAAGATAAAGAGTTTCCTGCTCACAGAATAGTCCTGGCAGCGTGTAGCGATTACTTCTGTGCCATGTTCACTGGAAATGTAAGTTTCATCTTTAAGGCATTTGATAGTTATTATATAGGAGCCAGGTTATCCATCAGTTCATTGCTACCTTTTGTGTGTCTGCTCAATTTCTCAGCAACTAATTATTCAAAAATAAAGATGCGATCAGTATTGGGCAGAAATGTGCAAGTGATAATTTGGTTACGATTCATTGACTTTTCACAGGGTTAAGGCCCTTTAATGAAAAATGGCTTTTCATTATTGACAAGTACTTGTAGGGAGGTATCAGTCCGCTTTGCACAAGTCTAGTTTGTCTTTAAGTATTTGGTTGGTGAAAATCCATATAAATGGGATGAAATTTTTTAACCAAGGGATGGATTGCCTGGTAGTACTTGTGTTTATCCAGATTTTGCACAACAAAATGCACAAATTTTTACTTGATAATATGTTTCGTAAACTTTGAATTTTTAGAAGACCAAATTAAATTTTACCAGACCGAAATGAAGAATAAATTGTGCATTTTGCAGGTCAGACAGTCCGCTATCTTATGCAAATTTATTTGAGCAGCATGATTTTTACCAGATTTGTCAGTGGTCCAGGGTTCTACACTAACTTCAGAGAAAAGGAGTCTAACAGACTCCCAACTTATCAAATGAAGGAGTCCAAGCTCAAATTAGGGAGTCCAAATTTTCATTTCATAGGGAGAAAATTATGGAAAAGAAGAAATTGCTTGTCACAAGCAATTTCTTCTTTTGCCACAATAATTCCACCAGAATAATAGGATGGTTTTCTATCAAAATATTAAGTAGGTACAACCAAATGTTATATGCAACAACAATGTATAAAAAAGATCTGAAACTTTGACAAATAGAGTTTTTGGGCAGAAACTTAGGACTTTCTCAGAAATTGTTTGAGGAAACATTCAATAGCGAGAGTCCATTGGAATCCTAACTTACAGGTTAAGGAGTCCAGTTCAGTTTCAGACTCCTGGACTCCCCTAAGCGTCGAACCCTGAAGTCTGTTTACCCTTCTAATCCTGTTTGCAAAATATTTCTGCTGTACACAAAGCTTAGGCAGACAGTATAGACTAAGATCAGACTGCACAGACACATCGTCTGATGGACTAAGCCTTCACTATATGCTTTCTACTTAATTATCAGGGGTGTGGAAATTCATTTTTTTTCCATTTGTCCATGGATAAGTAAAACTTGATTGCCTTCTTGTCCAGGATCAAAATGGACTTGTCCACAAAACATGGGATTGATAAATATTAACTGTTACAAAGACTCACAATTTTAACTTAGGGGCCCCGACTGGCAAAAGTCAATGTTTAACATAAGGAGTATGGGCATTTTCTCCAAACATCTAGGGGCTAAGCCAAAAATATAGGGGCCATGGGCAACTGGGTCTGTTATTCTTGTTCTGTGAGTAAGAAAACACACTAAAGACAATACTACCCTTTGATACAAAGATAAGAATGAATTTTCTCCTAGATCTTTTTATTGATGTTCCAAGATTTGCTTTTGGTATTTACTTGTCCATGGACAAGGGGCGTAGAAAAATGTACCTGCCCACAAGCGGAAAAGCCTGTATCTGACAAGACTGGCATGGGAATTCCACATCCCTGATTATTGAGCCACACCTGTTGAAATGTCTGATAAATGGATAATTTGTTAATTAAAATTCAATTTGCAGGTATTGAAAGTGCGAGACTCGTTTGTCAGTATCCCAAATTTAGTGACAATTGGCAGCTTGTTGGGGAATCACAAACCTTTAGAAGTCTTATATGACCCTGACATATTGATCTTAGGGACTCTAAATCTTCAATATTAAACAAAAATCATGAAATACCAGAAACCAATGGTTAGGTGCTACAGCTACCTAGTTATTACTTAAAACAATATAGCTGTATGCATAAATGATAAACTAAATATCAGTGGTTCTGAAATAAGCTACCCTAGATGTTCATAAAGCAGTGCGGACAAGCAGATTTTCATGGTTAGGTTGTCCGTGCACAAGTGAAAAATTTTAGGTTACATAGGCATCATCTTGCATATTTCCGTATGACAGAATGATAGCCAGTATTGAACTGAAAAGGGTAGCAGTTGACTTTTCAAGTACTTAGTAATCCATAGAGTAGAGACGATTGAGGTGAAAGTAAGCATTTGTTAATTCAAATGTATTCTTTTTGGAAAAAGTTCTTTCAGAAATCAATATACCTTTTTCAGTGCTGAATGTCAAAAAAATAGAAAATTGATTCGAGGAAGAAGCCATTTGATATGTTAAAGGACAGACAAATAGGTTTTTGATATGGGCAAGTCAGTTTGTGATGGTCACTTGTCTGTGGACAAGTAGACTTTCCATATATTTCAGAACCACTTAGGTATATGTATATTGTTGTTTTTCTTCACAAGCCTCGTTAGTATAGCTTATCTTTTGGTGGTGTAGCTTTGTATGAATATTTGACATTTTTATGGCTATAGATGTCAGAGACTGATCAAGAAGTGGTTGAACTACATGAGATATCTGCTGAAGTAATGGAGGTGCTGTTAGACTTTGTGTACACGGAAACCGTCAATGTTAGCGTAGAAAACGTGCAAGAACTGCTGCCAGCTGCTTGTCTCTTACAGCTCACAGGTATATAGGTATATTCTCAGGGAGATGTATTCCAAGGGGGGCATAATGTACTCACTCTTACCTCATAGACCAATATTTTAACAGTGTCTATTCTTAACAGGGGGGATCGCACATTCTAGCACATATCTTTAAAAAATCCCCCTGTTTATGTTTATAGATTAATATTAGTATTTCTAAAGAATTATGGCTTTAATTTCAAGTTGAAAGGACGGGTCTCCATAAGGGCCTTTTCGTGGCTAGAATAGATTTCTTTCAAACTTTTGTCATACATACTTTGATATAACCTGCGTCTCCTGACAAAATATTGGCATCTCAAACTTATTGGTTCTAGGTGTGCGCTGTGTTAAAAGTGGGTGGGGTAATTTACTACGAACTTGAGTTTCATTTTGAAACTTTTATATCACCCAAATTATTTACTTTTGAGTTTGAGGCTGCCACACAATACAACAATGAACTATTCCTTAATTGATATACGGAATATATTTTGACATATCATATTTTTCATTGCAATTATCTCCCCTTTTTTGTCTTAAGGGAATTTCTTTGTTTTATTTCCTACCAACTTTGCGGGTTTGCACAACACGTTTACAAAAAGCCTTGAATATCAAATTTCTTTTATTGTTTGCAAAGAAAACACAAAACCATTGCCCCAAGTTTTTTTCCACGGAATTCAATTCATTAATTTTGGAGTTATCTGCCCCTGAATATTAGAAATTAGCAAAATATAGCTTTAAACTGGTATTATCAAGCCAAAGTAAGATCGATTTCAATGATATTTGGCATATTTGTTCCAACACATGAACTCATTTGTAATTTAAAATGATATTTTTAAAAGGTCAACTTTCAAGGTCACGCACCAAGGTCAAAGGTCAAAATCAGCTCAAATTCAGCTTGTCAAGTGCATAACTAATTTATTTATCCCCAGATTTTAAATATATTTAGCACATTTGTTACCCTTGATAAACTAAAACATATTTTGAAATGAACTTTTTGATAAGTTCGAGTTCAAGGTCAAATTTCAAGGTCAAATGTCAACATAAGAGTAGTATATGCTAAAAGGTTTATATCTACCTTATGTTATTGTAGATCCTAAAATGATTATACAAAAATTCCTCCTTTCATCAGCAAAAATGTAATTCAAGAAAAAAATTATATGATATGTCTAGGCTCAAGGTCACACATGAAGGTCAAAGGTCAAAATAAGCAGAAATTCATCTTTACAAGTGCATTTTTCCTTAATTTGTTGATAGACTTTAACAAAATTTGGCACAGGTATTACCAATCACATGTACACAAATATTTTGAAATGAATTTTGTGATATGTTGATATTCAAGGTCACATATGAAGGTCAAATTTCAAAATAAGCATAAATCTGGCTTCACAAGTGCATTAATCATTCATTTATTGACATACAATCACAATATTTGACAGTGGATACCCACCTTAAGCAAAAAAATATTTTACAATGAATTTAGTGATAACTTGAAGTTGTGGTGGGTGTCAGCTTTGTCAAAAAGTGTGGAAATATATCAATAAATGAATGAGTAATGCACTTTTCAAGCCAAATTGGTGCTTATCTTGACATTTGACCTTCATATGTGACCTTGAACTTCAACATATCACTAAATGTATTGCAAAGAAATTTTTGTGCATGTGATCGATAATATCTGTGCCAAATATTGTTAAAG
This sequence comes from Fragum whitleyi, assembly GCA_948146395.1. NCBI lineage: Eukaryota > Metazoa > Mollusca > Bivalvia > Cardiida > Cardiidae > Fragum > Fragum whitleyi. The sequence continues at coordinate 68,986,594 of OX411550.1, forward strand.
TCTGTCAATGAATTAATGGAAAATGCACTTGTAAAGATGAATTTCTGCTTATTTTGACCTTTGACCTTTATGTGTGACCTTGAGCCTAGACATATAATATATATTTTTTATTGTATTAAATTTTTGCTGATGTAAGAAGGCACTTTTGTCAAATCATTTCAGGATCTACAAAAACATAAGGTAGATATATAGCTATTAGCACGTACTACTCTTATATTGACATTTGACCTTGAAATTTGACCTTGAACTCGAAGTTATCAAAAAGTTCATTTCAAAATATGTAATATCTGATCAAGGGTAACAACTGTGCTAAATATCTTTAAAATATGATGGTTAATAAATTAGTTATGCACTTGACAAGCTGAATTTGAGCTAATTTTGACCTTTGACCTTGGTGCGTGACCTTGAAAGTTGACCTTTTACAAAAATTAGTTTAAATCACAAATGAGTTCATGTGTTGGAACAAGTATACCAAATATCATTGAAATCTATCTTACTTTGGCTTGATAATGCCAGTTAAAAGTTAAATTTTGCTCATTTCTCATATTCAGGGGCAGATAACTCCACAATTAATGAATTGGTTTCCGCGGAAAAAAACTTGGGGCAATGGTTTTGTATTTTCTTTGCAATCAATAAAAGAAATTTGATATTCAAGGCTATTTGTAAACGTGTTATGCAAACCCGCAAAGTTGGTAGGAAATAAAACAAAGAAATTCCCTTAAGACAAAAAAGGGGAGATAATCGCAATGAAAAATATGATATGTCAAAAAAATTCTGTATAACAACTAAGGAATATTTCATTGTTGTTTTGTGTGGCAGCCTCAAACTCAAAAGTAAATAATTTGGGCGATATAAAAGTTTTAAAATGAAACTCAAGTTCGTAGTAAATTACCCCACCCACTTTTAACACAGAGCACAGCTAGAACCAATAAGTTTGAGTGGCCAATATTTTGTCAGTACACGCAGATTATATCATAGTACGTATGGCAAAAGTTTAAAAGAAATCTATTCTAGCCACGAAAAGGCCCTTATGGAGACCCGTCCTTTGAGAAAATTTTGAGTTGATAGTGAGAAAAGTTTTATAACCTTTGGCCCAGAATACAAGGACAGAGTTTTAGTATGCCATCAACAAAATGAGGACCAAAGGACTCAATTATTAAACACACAGGTGTCCTTGCTAAAGGTTTAGGAGTCCCTGTGCTTCAGCTATCCGTTCATGTTTGGGGTTAATATTAAATTATTCTCTGGATTACTGGTAAGCTTCACAGTGTGTGAGAAAGATGTATACCTTTGGGATAAGCCTCTGAAAATAATTAAGGACTGTTAAAAACAGACATCAATTCCTTTCTGGTCCAAGGGACTCCAGTCAGATAGTTTTGAGTCCTAGCTATTTTTCAGGGGTCTCAGACTCACAAAACCCAGCAAAAAGACAATTCATTTGATTATCACAAAAAAGTCCCTATTTTGCATCATTTGTATTGAAATATGAAACAAAAGTAAAACAAACTGTCTAATTAGAATTGAAAAAAAAATCTGTTTTCTTCTGGAAACCTTTATTTTACACACTTGAAATAGCTGCATTTTGTAATTGAAACATAAATAGAAAAAGATAAAATCCTATAATCCTAAAATTGTTGTCAACCTATATTAAATGGTGTTTGTTTTAACAAAAGTATTTTTTTTCATTGGCTAATTTTCTTTCAATTAGATTAAAGAAGATGTATTTGTAGGCTGTACCTGTATTAATCTTTGTTTTTTCTCAAAGGATGATCTAAGAAACTCCTATGAATTTCAGCCTGTCCTGAGCTATACTGTGCTTATAATTGTTTATAGTTTTGACTTTTTAACTTGATTTCACTATTTTAAATTATAATGTTTTCGTTTTATAAGCTACTATGGAGACTTGGCTAGGTTGACTAGTTGGTAAACTTGGCATATGCAAGTGTCTGAATTTAATGGTAGACACATATTTCACTATGTCTACTCTGTAGGCTCTCTGCCGTACAAGAATGAATGATTATACTCAGAGGTTTAATGCCCTATAAATATAATCCATAGATAATTTTGATTTAGGGTTTTTGTAATAAAAATTAAACTTTTTAAGTTAAATAATTGATTCTTAGTACATTGCTTCCAAAAATCTTTTATAACTATTATTTTTCTAACATTATTTTTACGTTAAAAGTGAATTAGAACTTAATATAGAAAAAGTATATTAAATTTTTTTAAAGGGAGGTAACTGAAATGCATTAATATATGTCTGACAAATACTATACGAAAGTGACAATAATTTTTTTCTTACCAACTTTTTTCCTGATAAGAATTACTGTTTTTCATTGGAAATCCTTACAATTATTAGGGGTTTTTTTGCATGATAACCTATGTTTCATCTCTCAGAAATCGGGTGCCTGTAAAGTCACTCACTGTCGATCTCTGAATAATTTTGATGATAGACAGATCTAGCCTACTTTTCAGCTCAGAGCTAGTTTTTGCCAAAACTTAAGTTAACAATTTCTAAACGGATTTTGGAAAGAATACAGCAAGTTTTGATTTATTGATGAAGATTCTAATATTTTTTTTTTTAGCTCACCTGAGCACGGAGTGCTCAAGGTGAGCTATTGGGATTGTAGAATGTCCGGCGTTCGTCGTCAGTCGTGCGTCGTGCGTCGTCCGTCGTCCACAATTTCTTTAAACATCTTCTCCTCCTAAACCAGTGGGCCAATCTTGATGAAACTTGGCAGGGATGTTCCTTGGGTCAAGCTCTACCAAAGTTGTTCAAATAAATGAAATCCACCCTTAACTTTCCCTTTACCCTTAACAAAAAGGGTGAAAATATGAAAAACTTTAAAAATCTTCTTCTCTGAAACCAGAAGGCAGACAGCTTTCATATTTGGTATGTAGCATCATCTAGTGGACCTCTACCAAGTTTATTCATATCAAGACCCTGGGGTCAAATTTGGGCTTTGCCCGAGCCCAACCCTTTTTACATAGAATCAAAGAGCGAAAATCTTTTAAAATCTTCTTCTCTGTAACCAGATGGCAGACAGCTTAAATATTTGGTGTGTAGCATCACCTAGTGGGCTTCTACCAAGTTTGTTCATATCAAGACCCTTGGGTCATATTTTGGCTTTGCACGGGTGCATCCCTTTATCTCTTATGAGCACGAAGGGTAAAAAAATGAAAATCTTCAATAATCTTCTTTTCTGAAACCAGAAGGCAGACAGCTTTCATATTTGGTATGTAGCATCATCTAGTGGACCTCTACCAAGTTTGTTCATATCAAGACCCTGGGGTCATGTTTGGGCTTTGCCCAGGCCCTACCCTTTTTACATAGAATCAAAGAGCGAAAATCTTTAAAAATCTTCTTCTCTCTAACCAGATGGCAGACAGCTTAAATATTTGGTGTGTATTATCACCTAGTGGGCCTCTACCAAGTTTGTACATATCAAGACCCTTGGGTCATATTTGGGCTTTGCACGGGTGCATCCTTTTATCTCTTATGAGCACAAAGGGTAAAAAAATGAAAATCTTCAAAAATCTTCTTCTATGAAACCAGAAGGCAGACAGCTTTCATATTTGGTATGTAGCATCATCTAGTGGACCTCTACCAAGTTTGTTCATATCAAGACCCTAGGATCATATTTGGGCTCCAGCCGGGCAAAACCCTTTTTACATAGAATCAAAGATCAAAAATCTTTTAAAATCTTCTTTAATTGAAACCAGAGGGCACACTGCTTTCATTTTTGGTATGTAGCATCATCTTGTGGGCCCCTACCAAGTTTGTTCATTTCAAGACCCTTAGGTCATATTCGGGGTCCACCCGGGCGCATCCCTTTCAGCTCATCTGAGCAGGATGGGTGAAAATGGGAAAACCTTCAAAAAACTTCTTCTCTTAAACCAGAAGGCAGACAGCTTTGATATTTAGAATGTAGCATCATCTTATGGACCTCTTCCAAGTTTGTTCATATCAAGACCCTGGGTCACTTTTGGGGTCCACCCGGGTGCATCCCTTTTTACATAGAATCTAAGAGCAAAAAGGCATACCTGTCTTGCTCTTCGCTGAAAACGTTCCACGGTATTGATCTTAGGCAATTATCTTCTTTTTGACATCTGCCTATCTAATTAATGTGATGTCCCAGGGGTCATAGAGACTCAGGTGAGCGATCTAGGACCATCTTGGTCCTCTTGTTTTTTACAAAACGCAATGCTTTTTCCAGAATAATTAAATAACCCGCTTGTCAGACTGTAAACCAGTGCATTGCGAATCAGCTGCGACCACGACAATATTTACTCGCTAATTGGAGTGGTATCTAGAGTTAAATATTTAGCTATCATTTATAAAATTAATAAAATAAATAATAAAATAATAAAATTTATAATTGATAGTGTTATACAGGTTAAAAACTTGCAAAAAAGATCTCTGGTTGATATTTTTGTACAATTAAACACCTTTCGTGCATGTCGCATTTTGTATTCGCCAATATTCGGTTCCGAGACAGACAAATACAATACGTATTCGCAGAGAATAAGATATTCGGTTAACCGAATATTCGAGTGTATCGTTACAGCCCTATACTTCAACTCATCTGTATATGACCATAATGATGTAATTCAGATAGTTTTTAATTCAGAGTTTAATTCTTTTCAAACAAAACATGAAGAGAATAGTACTTGGTTTCATAGTAGTATGAAATTTAAAGCCTAATCTTTGGTCCATGCTGAAATGGGTTTACATGTATTGGTTCATACTTTAATTAGAATAAAAAATATATTATGTGTCATGGAATAAAATGTAGAAAAAAGGCAGATAAAATAATGCTTTTTGGACAGAAGAAAATATATCATTGAATACAAATACAGTCGATACCACTTAAGCAACCACTTCTATTAAGCGACCAATTTTATTAAACAACCATCATAAACAGCCCCTTCCCCTAAAGCAAAATCTCTGGAAAAGTGAGCAACTTTTAACAGAAAAAAGTTTATTATTGAATTTATGTTGTTAAAACCAATTAGAATTGTCTCAATGAGATGATTCTGATGGGTTTGAACATCATAGTTTTCAGTAAGACTTAAGAGATAATCTATATATGCTATCAAAATGACCTGTCTTATCTATCACAACTGCTTTTTGCTGGTCCCCTTGCTTAGCACAAGTTTAACTTTACTTCTATTACAGAATGAATTATGCTTAAAAAGAGGCTTTAGGCTCCTTGTTATTTACTTCATTTTAATTTATGTATCAAATTAAACAATATAATTGGAGTTTAATATACATTTAAGAATTAATTTTTATCATCTTCTCTGTCTGTTTGTCCCGATGTCCATCAGTCCATTTCTTGGTGACATTTATGGATGAAATTGCATGAAACGCTCACAAAAGTTTCTCATCATTTGGCTTTGTTCATTTTGTCAACATTTTGCAAACTTATGCTGTATCACAGACAAAGTGGCTTTCATGAATCCTTCTACATGTATGGATTGATTTTCTCAAAAGTCTTTTGAATTATAATGCTGCTGCATCATGCAAAAAGAGGCACTCTTGTCTATATTTCGAGGGGTCAGCTCAACACTATTGTAAGTGCCTATAAATATATAGGCACTTACAATAGTGTTGCACTAACCCCTTTAATAGGTATTTCCTCTAATAATAGTCCTTACTAATAGTACTTCCCCTAATACTTTTTATTATGCCCCGCATTGATAACTCAGGGGGGGCTTATTGTTTTTGACCTGTCCATTTGTCTTGTTTATCTTATAACTATAACAATATCTGTATGATAACATCCCGTATGATATTTTTTATGATATCACATAGTTATTTTTAGAACAAAGATATAATGCGGTTATTTTTAGAAACTTGCATTTCAGTAAGAAACATCGTCGAAAACAAGACAAATAGAGGTTATAAGATAAATATAATACGTACTAAGTGTATTGTATGAAAAAATATCTAACTCGGTTGTGAGAATTTATAATTGTCTCGGCAGAGCCTCGACAATGATCAATTCTCCCAACCTCGTTAGATATTTTTTCTGATACAAAACACTAAGTACGTATTATATATTTATCTGAATGTCTGTTTATCCCAAAAAATCTTAAACACTGGCCATAACTTTTGATTGGCAATGGTTATACGATTCATGTTTCTCATGACAATTGTTTCTGACTGGACCTTTCTGTTGGGGTCAATGTCATTGTTCAAGGTCATTTTTCAAGGTCAAATATGTTGAAAATTTCTGAAAATGGCAGTTGCAGGGGCATTAGTGTTTAATAATTACATCTTGTTACTGAGTATACCAACTTCAGTTTCTTGAAAATGTTTGTATTTTAAGAATTTTGTTAGACTTCTCCAATTTGATGTTCTTTTCCTTAAACCGAACATGAATGATAGTTTAGAAGAAAATTGCTTAAATTGTAAAGGGAAAAAGCCTTAAACACATCAATTTAATAGATATATTTTATCAGAAAATAGGTACCGTATAAAAGCTCCCTGCATGTCTTGTATATCTCCTAGGAATGCGTATTATGCCCCCCTTTGAAGAAGATGGGGTATATTGCTTTGCACTTGTTGATCAGTCTGTCTGTAGACCGTTTTTTGTTCGGAGCATATCTCAAAAAGTATGCAAGCTAGAATCATGAAATGTCACAGGCGGATAGATCTTATTAAGGAGAAATGCAGTGCACAAGAACCATAACTCTACTCATCATATTTTGTGAGTTATTGCCCTTTGTTGTTGAACAAAGAATAGGCTATTGACCTGCCTTCATGGGGGCATAAATGTTTAACAAATATCTCTTGTTGGGATAAATATGGTAAACCATAAAGTCATTATTGCAGGGGTCAAACAAGCCTGTTGTGCCTTCTTAGAGAAACAGCTGGACTGCACCAACTGCCTTGGAATCAAAATATTTGCTGAACAACACTCATGTGATATACTACTAACTGCTGCTGAATCTTACAGTCTACGACATTTTGAAGAGGTCGTGGAATTTGACGAGTTTAAATCACTGCCAGCGGGGGAAGTTGAAAATTTACTAAAAAGCAATGAGCTACAGGTACCATAAAAATTCTAATAGAGCCCCATCCCCTATTTGGAGATTAAAATTGACTTTTTTTTTTATGTGATTTTACAAAATTGTGGAGCCTCTAGTAAAGGCCCCTTCCCACAAAATCAAGGTCACTAAAATCCAACAGAGATTTTATGCACCTTTTCCCAAATCAAATGTTAATATTTTGCGTGGATTATGTTTATTTTTGGCCATTTTTAGCTCGACTATTCGAAGAATAGGGGGGGCTATTCCAGTCACCCGGGCGTCGGCGTCAGCGTCGGCGTCAGCGTAATGCTTTGGTTAAGTTTTTACGTGCAAGTGTTTAAAATCTCTGTTTCTATTAAAGCTATTGCTTTGAAACTTTGCACATGCTTCTGTGACCTGTGACCATAATATCAGCCTCTAGACAAAGATTCAATACCCTGATATAGAATTTAGTGGAATTTTAACCCTTTTCGGACTTAGAAATCTTGGTTAAGTTTTTACGTGCAAATGTTGTTTATGTGTAATATTTCTGTTTCTATAAAAGCTATTGCTTTAAAACTTTACACATGCTTCTTTGACCATAATTTCAGCCTCTAGAAAAAGATTCAATACCCTGATATAGAATTTAGTGGAATTTTAACCCTTTTCGGACTTAGAAATCTTGGTTAAGTTTTTACGTGCAAATGTTGTTTATCTGTAATATTTCTGTTTCTATAAAAGCTATTGCTTTAAAACTTTACACATGCTTCTTTGACCATAATTTCAGCCTCTAGAAAAAGATTCAATACCCTGATATAGAATTTAGTGGAATTTTAACCCTTTTCGGACTTAGAAATCTTGGTTAAGTTTTTACGTGCAAATGTTGTTTATCTGTAATATTTCTGTTTCTATAAAAGCTATTGCTTTGAAACTTTACACATGCTTCTGTGACCATAAAATCACCCTCTTGACAAAGATTCATTACTCTGGTATCAAATTTAGTGGAATTTTAACCCTTTTCGGACTTAAAAATTCTTAGTTAAGTTTTTATGTGCAAATGTTGTTTATCTGTAATATTTCTGTTTCTATAAAAGCTATTGCTTTGAAACTTTACACATGCTTTTGTGACCATAATATCACCCTCTTGACAAAGATTGAATACTCTGATATTGAGTTTAGTGGAATATTAACCCTTTTCGGACTTAGAAATTCCTGGTTAAGTTTTTAAGTGCAAATGTTGTATATCAGTTATAGCTGTATTTCTACCAAGGCTTTTGCTTCGAAACTTCACACGTACTTCTGTAACCATGATATCAGCTTCTAAACAAAGATTAATTACTCTCATATTGAATTTCATAGAATTTTAACCTTTTTCAGACTCAGAAATTCTTGGTTAAGTTTTTACGTGCAAATGTTGTACATTAGTGATATCTCTAATTCTAGTAGAGCTATTGTTTGGAAACTTTGCACATGCTTCTGTGATCAAAATAACAGCCTCTTGACAAAGATTCAATTCTCTGGTATTGAATTTAGTGGATTTTTGACCCTTTTTGGACTTAGAAATCTTGGTTAAGTTTTTACGTGCAACTGATGTACATCTGTATCTACTGAAGCTGTTGCTTGGAAACTTTACACATGCTTCTTTGACCATAATATTAGCCCACAGAACAGATTCATTACTCTGATATTTAATTTAGTGGAATTTTAACCCTTTTTCCACCTTAAAAATCTTGGTTATATTTTTATGTGCAACTGTTTTATGTTAGTTGTATCTCTTCTCCTACTAAAGCTATTTCTTTGAAACTTTGCACATGCTTCTGTGACCATAATATCAGCCTCTAGACAAAGATTCTTTTCTCTTGACTTAAATTGTATTGAATTTTAACTGTCGATAATGATTTGCTGTTGCTATCTAGCACTAGGAATAGTCGAGCTTCGCTGTCCTCTGACAGCTCTTGTTTCACCATCTTAACAAATATTGATTGCTCAGCGGGGATAGGCAGTTACAACTGTTTCACACTGAGACTCAATATGTAGTAGCTGCCGTCATAGCGCAATTGGTAGCTATCAGACTGTCAATCTAGAGGTCCCGGGTTCGATCCCTGATGGTGGCACTCATTCTTTCCGACTTTTTGTCTCTCACCAATGGGTAGACCTATGTGAGATAGCAGCTGGAGGCTAGGAAAGGATGTGATGTTGGTTCTGGTAAGAGAAACACCAGGAACCCATTGTTAGGTGCTCCAGATGCTGTGAATTATCTGAATAAATGTTGAAAGCAGCATTAAACTCAATTCAATCAATCAATCTATTCAATATGTAACTGCTAATAAAAGCCAATCCCTTTCTAATGGAGATACGGTGATTCTATTAGAAGCCCGTGGTATATACAGTAAATTGTGTTTAATGACTATATTTATACCTGTCTCACTGGATAATAGTGTTGCTCTTCTTAATTCAATTGAAACTGACATTTAACTTAGAAAAAACTAAGACCCCCTTTCAGGCAAACAACAGTCACATTTATTTTGAAGTACAGAAATTTAATCAAAACTTATTTACCTAAAATTATACCTCTGTGATAGAATCTCAACAGCAGGAGCCAAGGACCAATGGTCCCTATATCGTCCCTTGAAAAAAAAAATGGTGTGAAATTGAAGACAAGGTGATGTGTGTTTCAATAACATAATACTAATTCTTGTCTGACCCTTATCAGTCTTATATGCTGGACTTGATATTGGAATTATGGTATTTAAGAAAACTTCAAATGAATTGTACCTACAACATAGTTTAATTTATATTTTGTGTGTTTTCCAGGTGAACAGTGAAGAGCCAGTATTTGAAGCTGTTATGAAGTGGGTAAAACATGACCCAGAGATTCGTAAACTCTGGTTATCTACCCTGATGAAGCACGTTAGGTTACCGTTATTGTCTGCCAGATATATAACAGATGTAGTGGATAATGAGGTTTGTTCATGCGTTTTTAGGACCTATCAGCTTCATTAAACTTACTTCAGTGTTAGGTATTGTGTACCTCTTCACTGTTCACCTGGAAAATATTTCTGTAAGTGATCATTCTTTGACTTTTTGTACTCGCAAAATTTGACGGCAACCTATTAGTAAACACAAAACTGTTAAACTTAGATCTTTAAAAAATTACTCTAAAGAGGAGTTTCAAAACTGTTTACTAAATGCAGATTGGAGTGCAGTCATTTTAAGTGACAATGTCAATGATGCATGGCTTAATTTTAAAGATACATTTCTCTCGGTATTGGATAAATGTGCACCTTTTAAACATTTAAGAATCAAGCAGAGAGCAGAACCCTGGATAAACGATGAAATTTTACACAGTATCCATGAAAGAGATATAGCTTTTAAGAAGTATAAGGCAACAAAACTTTCTTCTTTCTATGAAATGTTCAAAGAACTTCGTAATTCTACTAAATCCCTTATATACAAGGCAAAGAAGGAATACTTTCAAAGTGTTTTTGACCATAGCAAACATGACTCCAAAGCTCTTTGGAAGTGTTTGAAACAACTTGGATTACCTTCAAAGAAGAATGTGTGTTCATCTGCAAATATTGGCTTAAAGATAGATGGTGAAATCTGTTTTGACTTTTTTAATGTTGCACAAAGATTTAATGCTTTTTTCACAACTGTTGCAAATAAACTAGTTGAAAATCTACCAGCCAATGATTCATATTATGGTAAACAGTTTGTCAGTAAATTTTATATGTCCAAAGGTGTTTTTCCTCACAGTTTTTCCTTTTCCATCATTACTCAAGATAAAATTCTGAAATATCTTCTCAATCTTAGCCCAAATAAGGCAACTGGGTTAGATGGTATCCCATGTAGATTTATTAGAGATGGTGCACAAATTATTGCTTGCCATTTAGCGCATGTGATAAACCTTTCCATTATTCAAGGCTCTGTTCCTGATGATATAAAGAATGCTAGAGTTATACCCCTGTATAAGAAAAATGATAAAACTGAGGTGGGTAATTATAGACCTGTGTCGGTTTTGAGTATAATTTCAAAGGTGTTTGAAAGGGTCATTTATGATCAACTGGATGATTATTTGTCTTCAAATAAAATTCTTTACAGTCTTCAATCTGGTTTTAGGCGTGGTTTCTCTACCGCTACAACTTTGATTCATTTGTCAGATTTCATCAGATTTAATATGGACCAAGGTAATATGGTTGGGATGGTTTTACTTGATTTACAAAAGGCGTTTGATACAGTCAATCATGATATTTTATTGATGAAACTTGAATGTATTGGACTGACATCAGATGCCATTAGATGGTTTAAATCCTATTTCTCTGACATGACTCAAGTCGTAGAAGTTTCCAGTGTACACTCCAGTCAGGGTTTTATATCATGTGGTGTTCCACAGGGATCAATACTAGGACCCCTTTTATTTTTGATATATGTAAATGACATGTCTGCTGTGGTAGAAAATAAATTACTTTTATATGCTGATGACTCCAGCATCCTTGTCTCTGGTAAAAATGTCACTGATATAGAGTCGATACTATCTTCGGAAATGGAAAGGGTTAGTCAATGGCTTGTTGATAATAAGCTTTCATTACATCTAGGCAAAATGGAGTCAATACTTTTTGGTTCTAAGCCCCGATTGAAAGGTAATAATAATTTTTTATAATTTTATTTCGGCATAGGTAACATACAATGGTTCATGGAATAAAAGTCATATAAAAATACACAATTTGAAAATAAGAAATTATAGATTACTTAAATTTTAAAGAACCATGACATGCTTCCTAACACCAAGGATAACGCAAAAAAGAGTAAACCCTTATTTCCATTGCGGTCCTTGCTGTGGGTGGCATGACCTAGAGAGGCAATTATAGTTTAAATCAAAATTAAGTAACCTATACCAATAAATATCACAGTACAGAACATAATTTAACAAAAACAAAGTTAGTTTTTTATCACAGATTGCTTGCTGAAAGACAATTTATCACATAAGTATCACAATTATAATTGAAGACAAACTTTACCATGTTTTAGTAAGCAAAATTTATGTTTATGTACCAATCTCCAACTATCGCCTATGGAATATTTATAAAAACAAAGTTTAGGAAGATTCAACATATTGTAAATTATTATGCAACCTATGCCTAAATGAAAATAAGCAAATTATTTAGACAAACACAATATTAAAAAGATTAAGATGTCATACTGCATAGAAAATGACCTTTGATGGCAACCTTGAATGACTGATACTTGGTGATGTCAGTAAGGCTGGAGGGCAATTCGTTCCACAACTTAGCACCTATAAAACTAAAGGACTTAGATCCAGACCCTTTGACCTTAGGAAGACTAAAACCACCTTTCTGGCTAAGCCTTGTGTTGTATGAGTGAACATTTACCTGTGGCGTAAGAAAATAGTCCATATAAACAGGGGCAAGGTTATGCTTAACTTTAAAGACATGACACAACATAATCTGTTCAACTCTTTTGTTAACTGGTAGCAAATTAAGGGTTTCAAACTGCTGTTGACCAACATGAGCTCTTGGATCAAGGTTTAGTATGAATCTGACCAACTTGTTCTGAGTCACCTGTAATTTGTGTTTTAAAGACTGGGTTAGACCACTGTACCACACTGAGCATGCGTAGTCATAATGACATTGGACTAGGGACATAACAAGCAATTTTTTGGTATGCTGAGTAAGGTACTCTTTCTTCCGGTACAAAAACTTTAACCTAGCATTAACTTTCTTAATAACTGACTCAGCCATACATTTAAAAGATAAGCATTGGTCGATGGTTACACCAAGGTATTTGACTGAAGATGTGGATGTAATTTGAGTATCATTACAGGTTATGTTAAGACTAGATTGTGACCTCAGCTTATGTTTTGACCCAAACACTATTGATTCAGTCTTTCCTAAATGAAGGGAGAGCTTGTTGTCAACAAGCCAGTGACTAACAGTTTGAAGATCATCTGACAATGCCTTCTCGACAGTGGCAATATCTTTGCCAGAGACTAAAATGGCCGAATCATCAGCATATAAAAGTAACTTATTGTGTATAACACCTGACATGTCATTAACATATGCTAGAAACAGCAAAGGGCCAAGGATAGACCCCTGGGGAACCCCGCAGGTCACATTTGCTACGGATGAAAAAGTGCCCGAGACATCAACCAGTTGTTGTCTATCAGAAAGGTAAGACCTGAACCATCTTATGATATCCTTACTAAGACCGGACGAATTAAGTTTCATTAAAAGGATTGCATGGTCGACGGTATCAAACGCCTTCTGTAAATCTAACAGGACCATGCCAACCATATTACCACTATCATTCTCTCTTCTGATGTAATCAGTCAAATGTATCAAGCAAGTATCTGTAGAAAAACCTTTCCTGAAACCGGATTGAAAATTATATATCAAGTTCCTGTCTTTGAAGTAGGACTCGACCTGGTCATACACAACTCGCTCAAAAATTTTAGATATAATATTAAGAATGGAGACGGGCCTGTAATTGCCAGCAGTCAACTTATCATTCCTCTTAAAAAGGGGTACAACTCTTGCTGATTTAAGGTCATCAGGTACAATACCTTGTATAAGTGACAGATTAATGATGTGAGTAAGGGGACCAACAATCACCAGAGACCCATCCTTGACAAACCTTGAAGGTATACCATCTAAGCCAGTTGCCTTGTTAATGCCTAATGAATTTATATATTTTAGTACTTTACTCTCAGACACTAGTGAAAAGGAGAAACTTTCAGGAAAAATATGTTTTTTTCTGTAAAAAGAATCAACAAAATTCCTTCCATATTTGTTGAGACCAACAGGTAACTTTTCAACAAGTTTGCATGCAACAGTTGTATAAAAATTATTAAAAGTTTCAGCAATAAGATTCTTGTCAAAACAGACTTCACCATTAATATTTAAACAAACATTCCCACTAGACATAGAAGAACCTTTCTTGGAAGGTAAACCAAGATTTTTCAAAGTTTTCCACAGAGACTTAGAATCATTTTTGTTCTGTTCAATTGTATTTGAAAAATATTCTTTCTTAGCACATTCAACAAGAATCTGAACTTTATTTCTTAATAATTTAAAGGTGTTAAAGTTATCCACAGATTTTTCAGTTCTAAATTTATAAAAAGCTCTGTCTCTTTCCTTCATGGCTTCCAAAATATCAGAGTCCATCCATGGTTCAGTCCTTTGTTTGAATCTGGATTGAGGTCAGAGTAATTTAAATGTTTGATGTAATGGTATAAGTATAAATGCCACCAATTCAGTAAAATATCTTGGTGCAATTTTAGATCAACATTTAACTTGTGATGAAATTGCCAGGTCCCTTGTTTCAAAGGCTAATGCACGTTTAAAATTCTTGTTTCGAAATAAACAATTCTTTAATCTCCAAACTCGTAAGCTTTTGGTTATGTCCCTCATCCAGTGTCATTTTGATTAAGTATGTTCTTTCTGGTATCCTAGCTTAAGTCAGTATTGGAAAAACAGACACCAGACTACACAAAATAAATTAGTTTGTTTTGTCTTGGACTTGGGCAGCAGGTCTCATGTAGGAGCCGAGCAATTTAGATTACTTAATTGGTTACCAGTCCACAGGCGAGTTGAGCAGTTAACCCCATGTCATGTCCATAACATTCACAGAGGAGTGGCCCCAGAATATCTAAGCGAACATTTTAAACCCATCAGTCAAGTTCATGGCCGTTTTCACAAGGTCTAGGGTAACTGCTGTTTCTTCTTCATTTTTTGATACTGAAGTAGCTTTTTCAGATTCTGGCCGGTTTGCTCTCCCAAAGGTTAAAAACTTCGGTAAGAAGTCTTTTGCTTACCAGGGTATTGTTTCTTGGAACTGCTTGCCACAGCAGCTAAGGGACATGCAATCATCTATTTCATTTAAAATTGCTGTGAAAAAATACCTTTTGGACTTATCTTAACTTTTCTCAATCATTTAATTTCATATATTTTCTAATATTTTCATATCCCCTTTTCTAAAATACTAAGTGATTGTTTTAAGGACATGTCTTGTTTGTCTTAACTGTCAATTAATAACTGTGATAAATATATTTATCTTTATATTGATATCATTTAAATGTGATATGATTGTCTGTGATACAAAAATATGATTTTTCTTTAATGTGATATATTCTAATAATTGAATTGTAAACATGACTTTCTGTGCCATGCCTCCATTATCTAGGACCACAATGGAAATAAGAGGATCTAGTTTTTTTCTTTTTTGTGTTATCCTTGGTAATGGAGCGCATAACATGGTGCTTTTTTTCAATTTTTTCAATTGTTTTCCTCGATGCAAAAATTATTTGTTATACAGTCGAATCTGTGTACAGCAGCCAGTCAAGGGAGAGGCCCAAATTGGCTGCTGTACACAGATTGGCTGCTGTTCACAGTATCCTTAGGGCGGCCATTTTGTCGTACCACTTTTGTTTAGCTCATTACCAGATCGCAAACGTATAGACTTCTCCAAATTCTAAGCAATTCCAAAGTTCCATTTTAAGTGTTTGTCATTAAAATAATAAGGAATCATACCATAAACATAAAAAATATTGTGAAAACGCAAGATTCATATTCATCGAGAATTTCTCGTTTGCGTTTAGCCACGGATTGGACCTGCGTACGCCGAACTCATTAGTAATAATCATGGAAGAACACCCAGATTCAAGCATGCGTATCACTTTCACACGATCCTCTAGAGAGAGGAACTTACGTTAAGAAAGCGACATTAAGGCGAGATTTGATATCGAAAGTAGGTATTCGTCCATTTTAAAGACTTCGAGAATCAGTTTGCTAAATGTGTAAACAACCTGTGATGATCAAGATCATTTTATTTAAAGAGACCCGACAACCGATTAATTACATAGCCTTTTATTAATTATCATCATTCAAGTAGATCAAATAGATAATAATGGCCAATTACACGTCATTTAATCAACAACATGGGATTAAATCGATAATTGGTTATTATAACTTGTACATTACGATAAGGCGACTTCGGCTGTTTACTATAGTGGTGATTATCGATTTTTCGAACACGACTAATTAAGTCGCGTGTTTTGTCAGATGACCGTTGTATAGGTGTGATAAACAGTTGGAATTGGACCAATTAAGGTGACCGCCGGCCGCATTTTAGGAGATCACGCTATTCACAGTGCAATTAAAGAAGGAATTTGCACGGGGGGAAATCGAGTGGCCGCTGTCGGCAGATTGGCCGCTGTGCATAGTTGGCCGCTCACACAGATTTGACTGTACTACTTTTACTATGCCATGTTCTGTACTCTTTTACCTAAATAAACTTATTATTATTATTATTATTATTATTATTATTATTATTATAGGTACCATCATAGTTCAATTTGAAAATTATTAAACTAATGTATATCTTTCTTTTTAACTGTAAATCTAAGTTTTCAATCATGATCATATATTGAGATCAACTTCTGCAAATATTACCATTCTACGGGGAAATTAGCGTTTCACTCATGATTTTTATGAGGTATAATGACCATTTCAGTTGCAAAGGGTCTCAAAAGAGGGTAAATTTCAGTTGGGGTTGAAGAGCTGCCATCCATCAAAATGTCTATGACAATTTCACATTGCTGTGTTATAATTAGAGGATATTGAATGATTGGTCGTTGAATACATGATTTAGTAAACAAGTCATCTATAAACTGTGCTGAGTTTTTAACTGTTTAAGGTGACAAGTTTAATGAATTTGGTTATGAATAAGCACAAATTTACAATATTACCCGAATTCTTGTGATGAAATAAGGAAATTACAACATTTTTCTAATTAAGTTATTCTGCAAAACATTTAAAGACCTTTGCATGACGCCATCAGCAAATTAATTATGACGTAATTTTCCCAAAGAAATTATATTGTTGACATCCATTCCTAGAAGATTTGCATAGTTATTCCATCAATGTAACAACACCCTTGTAATATAAGAAATATTAAATGGGGTTATTTCACTCCTGTGATGTGGATCATATTAAAATCGATACTAGGATGATCTTTGAGAAGAATTTTCTTCTATACCATGTTGTTTTCTACTTTATAAGACAGGATTTTTCAAAATCGACTAAAGAATATTCATGCTAGAACATATTTGAATTATGACCAGACTTTTTGATGTCTGGTAATGGTTTAATATGGTCTCAAATTACAGATTCTTGTTAAGAGATGCCATGAATGTAGAGATCTGTTAGACGAAGCAAAGAAGTTTCACCTGCGGCCTGATTTACGAACTCAGATGAAAGGAGCAAGATTGAACCCTAGATCTGGTTTGTATCTTTTGTTGATTTCATTATGTGTTACTAGATATAAAGTTCAAGAATCTTTAAAGTCCAATTAGGATGAAGACATTTATTCAAGGTATTGATATTGATAAATAAAGTAAATCTTGTGTTGATCGATAAATAATCTATAAAAATAAAACAGGTCTTTTTGATAACATATATGGATAATTGGATAAGTCTCACTGAATTGTTTGATGTTCAAACACATTGGAATCATCTCATTGAGATGATTCAAATGGGTTTCAACAACATAACATTCAATAATAAATAACTGCTTGTTACAAAATGCCTACTTTTCCAGAGATTTTGCTTCATCGAATGGACTTTTCATAATGGTCCCGGGTTCCTTAAAAGACATGGTTGCTTATGCTATATTGATAGACAGAAGTAACTAGGGTAGAAGTAAATGTGGGGACAGGAGATATTACTTAGGCTTAATAGCCAAACAGTTTTCCAGTATTTGACAAGAGCCATCAAAACATGCATCACTTGTAACTGTATTTCTGTTTTAATTCTTGCTACCTGTAGCATATATCTCCCAAGAAGACAGTGTAGTCATGAACCTTTGCCTTTTAAAGAAGCAATGTAAGCAGAAATTCTTACCAAAATTGAGCCTATATATATTGCAAAAGATTTTGACGCGAAGTTGCATTCTGTGCTTTATTCCAATTGTCAAATTATATCAGAACGGTTTAATTATAATTTACATACCATAGGAATGATTACTTATTAGATGATAATTTGTTTTAAAATATGATTTGAAATTAAACTAAGCCTACAACCTGTAGCCTACTTCTAAATTTTTAGCTCGACTATTCGAAGAATAGGGGGGCTATTCCAGTCACATCGGCGTAATGCTTTGGTCAAGTTTTTATGTGCAAGTGTTTAAAATCTCTTATTCTATTAAAGCTATTGCTTTGAAACTTTGCACATGCTTCTGTGGCCATAATATCAGCATCTAGACAAAGATTCAATCCTCTGGTATAGAATTTAGTGGATTTTTAACCCTTTTTGGACTTAGAAATTCTTGATTAAGTTTTTACATGCAAATGTTGTATTTCTGTAATATTTCTATTTCTACTATAGCTGTTGCTTGGAAACTTTACACATGCTTCTTTGACCACAATATTAGCCCACAGAAAAAGATTCTGATATTTAATTTAGTGGAAATTTAACCCTTTTCGGCCTTAAAAATCTTGGTTATGTTTTTATGTGCAACTGTTTTATGTTAATTGTATCTCTGTTCCTACTAAAGCTATTGCTTTGAAACTCTGCACATGCTTCTGTGACCATAATATCAGCCTCTAGACAAAGATTCTTTTCTCTTGACTTTCATTTTATTAGCTCGGCTGTTTTCGGAGAAAACCCGAGGTATTGCTATAGCCTCTGTGTCGTTGTCGTCGTTGTCGTTGTCGTCGTCGTCGTCGTGCGAAAACTTTGACATTTTGTTATATCTCTGGTTCTACTGAAGGCATTCACTTGAAACTTGGCACACATGTTCACCATCAAAAGAGCAACCTATACTATCAAGGGGGATAACTCTATATGCATTTTGTGCAAATAATGCCCCTTTTTCGACTTAGATTTTTTCCCACCATCCAGCACTTGACAGCCGAGCGTAGGCACCCGTAGGCGGTGCTCTTGTTGAATTTCCAATGTCGACATTGATTTGCTGTTACTATCCAGCACTAGGAATAGTCGAGCTTCGCTGTCCTCCGACAGCTCTTGTTCATTGTTTTTGTTGCATGTTTCTATACTGTTTGTAGGTGCAGATGTTTTGGTTGTTGTTGGTGGATTTGGTGCCCATCAAAACATGGTAGAGGTTGTTGAGATGTATTTGTCCTCTTATACATGTTTCTATAATGTTATAGGTACAGAAGATGTTTTGGTTGTGGTTGGTGGATTTGGTGCTCATCAAAATATGGTAGAGGTTGTGGAGATGTACAACCCAAAGTTGGAGGAGTGGACCAGCTTACCAGTAAGTGCTTCTATCAAAATTTAACCCTTTGTCATATAACCACACAAGAGCCAATCAATTTAACAAAAAATAAATATATTTGACCCGTCATGCAAAAAGGGACCATCAGGGTAATGCGTAAAGTGTAGACCCTAGTCAGACTGTGCGGATTGCGTAGACTGATTAGGGTCGAAACTTTTCGAAATGTGCTTATTTGTGCTCTATCTTCCAGTGAAAGAAATTTTGAAAAACCACCTCTAGTTGACCTCTGGTGGACCCAATCTCTTTTTCAAATATTTATTTTACAGAGTTCCCAGGTGATCCCTTTTCTCTTGACAGGTCACATATGCAAATAAAAATGTTAAATAATGGGTTTGTGCCCCAGCATTGATACACATATTTGGCATGATGATAGATCTTGACATAAGCATCTGTTGATACCAGGCTCTAGGTCATTTGATAAGGTTGTGGCCCTCTATCAAGGTTTTACTTGAGAAAAATTTGCCTGAGCAATGAGCTCTTTCATATCATATTTGTCTTAAATAATGATATTTCTTGCATTTATACCATTCTTGCATTTGTTCTATCCAATAACAAAGTATCTTAATGAATCTTTTCCATCACACAAGTATTAGAAACATCAAAGCTTTCCTAAGTAGTGACAATTTTCAAAAAAGGGAACTTTATATATTGACTTTACAAGGATTTTACATTGTTGCTAGTTTATAAAACTTCTTTCTATATCTACATTTTTATCTGTAAAAAAGGACATGTCTTATTTACAATTTCATATTATAGGTAATCACTGAAATAACTTAAATAAGTTCAAACAGTATAGACAATGTTTTTTTGTTCATCTTTTTATATTATCAGAATCTGACTCGACGAAGGAGATATGTTGCTGCTGCAGCCATCAATGGTAAGGTGTATGTTATTGGTGGTTATGATGGTCAGTCACGCCTCAATGCAGTTGAATGTCTCGACATCTCCGATGACACGCCCACCTGGCAGTCTGTCACGCCCATGTCACAGAGGAGGGGTCTAGCAGGGGTTACAGTCTATAAAGGTAGGTGGAATATAATGTCAGTCACGTCTTAAAGCAGTAGAATGTCTCGATATAGCCGATGACACGCCAACCTTGCAGTCTGTCACGCCCATGTCAAAGAGGAGAGGTCTAGCAGGGTTTATAGTCTATAAAGGTACATACTTCATTATTGAAGTTTACTAAATAATCCATGTATTCTCACTCAATTTAGCAACATGCAAAAGTCATCCAGTTCCTAAGAAACCTTTGAAGGTTCATCAGGAATTTTTGCCTTGAAATTTGGGAAGTTGTTATTAAAGTTGATTTGGGGAATAAGGCCCTATAATGTGAGTTTTTCAAAAGTCTCTTGTTTGCTGAAAGTAATGCCACAAAGTTATATGGTTATGGTATCAGACACACAGAATGGAATGTTATAATCTACATTTAGATAGGAGAGAGGCTGTGTGGCTTGTGGTTGCTGGGACAATTATGTAAACAATGACAAATGTATTGTATTCTATTTGAAGGTCAGCTGTATGTATGTGGAGGTTTTGATGGTTATACCAGACATCACAGTATGGAGTGTTATAATCCACATTTAGACAGCTGGACTACACTTAATGGGATGGCTGTAGGGAGAGAGGGGGCGGGGCTTGTGGTTTCCGGGGACAACATGTACTGTATAGGTGGATATGATGGGGTGAATCTATTAGACTCGGCAGAGAAATATGACATAAAGGAGAATGAATGGTCATCAACATCATGCATGTCTACAAAACGCTCAGGTATTTTATCATTCACTTAATCCTTTCCTGTTTATTGAAATTTTAGAGTGGTCAAAATTTAAAAAAGGTTGCAGATATCAACAAAAGGCGGATGCTATTAGAAATTAACCATCCTATGCGGTAAAAAATATTGTGGAAAAAGAAGAATTGTTACAAGTTTTTTTCCCCACAATATTGTGGAAAAAGTAGGAATTATTCGACACAATCAATTTCTATACAAGTTTCATAGGATATTTTGATAACCTTTTATCAGAATCAACCTGTTAAATCAAAGAATGAGAGAATTCTATTGAAAATAACTAGTACAGAACTAATTCACATGCGTTTTCTTTTGGGATTCCTTCAGTTTCAAAAGTATAACTGCTCAGGACTCTTGTTTGACCCTTAAACCAGGGTTTTAACCCTCAAATTCTGAAAATATTTTATTTTGACCCCTAGAAATTTCTCCTAAGGAGGTCAAAATGACCTCCTTGAGAGAAATTTCTAAGTGTAAAAACTAGGTTTTATTACTCAAATTTTTTGATGAAATATATAATATTTTATTTTGAATTCAAAATAATCAGTTGCTTATTTCATCTCTTTATAAGAAAAGATCAAATGAATATTCTACCTGCAAAATTCAACTTATGAATTTCTCTATCTGTTTCTTGACCCCTTAGAAATCAGTTTTTTGCCAAAGGATTATGATATTAAGGAGTCATTGACTACTCAATTACAAATACTAATACAAGCCCTGCTGCTTAAGGCCTTTTGTTGCATAAATTATCCCATTCTTTGTACATTTAAAATCAATGAATTCATTCATTATGAATTTCTTTGCATTCTTTCAGGACTGTTTTAATTATTAGGGACTAGTGCATATTGTTGTTTAGCCCGAACTCTATTTTGTATTTGTAAATAATAACTGATTTCACGCATTTATGTGTAGGTGCTGGTATTGCGGTACTCAGTGATTCTATCTATGTTTGTGGTGGATATGATGGTATAGAACATTTATCCAGTGTTGAGAGTTATAACATCCATACAGGACACTGGACAGTCCTACAGAGAATGACATCACCCAGGTGTTATGTCGGTGCATGTGTACTTAGAGGAAAACTTCTTGTAGTGGCTGGGTAAGATTGTAATTGAATGCATAATGTGCAAAATCATAAATAGTCTGCCCCTATTTAATTTTCATGTTCTGCATCAAAGGTCTGGTCATATTGTTTTATGCCTGTCTGTCTGTCCATCCATCTGTCTGTGTCTGCCAAACTTAACAAAATAACCCATAACATTGCAAATTTCTTCAAGGCTGTTCAAGATACAATGTTTATATTGGGTATGACTATAGATTTTGATTATGCACTTCTACAGATACAATGGACAAGGTCATGTAACAAGGTCAAGATCATCTGTCAAGGTCAAAGTTTAAAATAATTATCATTTTGGGGGCATTCATATTTCACAAACACAAACGCACCTTGTTGATACTATAATTAAAGATCAAAATAAAGAATGTAAAACAGTAAAAAAAATCTTTTGACAAACCTGCATGTAGTGAGGGATAATTTGTAGAATAATATACATTTTATTGAATTCCTCTTGGTGCAAGAGTGTATCTCTGAATTTTTATCCTTATCACAACTCTTGCATGTATTTATGAATTTCAAGAAAGCTTCATAAACCATTCTCCTTGTCAATTTCACAATATTCTTTACTGTTATTTACACTTACCAGACTGAATTTATCACTATCATTTATAAATCCTCTATTTCATCTTCTCTGTATATAGGTATGATGGTAACACTCTACTGAATAGCTTGGAATGTTACGATCCTGTCACAGACTCATGGGAAGTCGTCGAGGAAACCATGACAACACAGAGATGTGACGCGGGTGTCGCTATTGTGCGCAAAACTTGACGAGACATCATGTGTTCACAACACAGTTTAAATCTAGTCAAAACCTTGCAGGTGATATACGATGAATACGGCAGGACTTGAAGATCGGGAAACTATTCAAAGGTTAGAGAAAACAGGACAAAGGGATGAGCAGTGGTGTTAGTGTTAGCTTAGGCTTTTACTTTCTATATTTATACTTGGTAGAAATTTTGTGATTTTATCAAGCCTTATATAGTGAACATCACTGACATTATTTAAGTTGTATGATCCTGAAAATCAGTAACACAGGGGGGGAAAATGTCTGGTGAGTAAAAGTACCTTATTGGCTCTCTTGTTTTGAGCTTACCTGAGCATGCAGGGCCAGTTTGAGTTCATGTTATTGGTCATAAACAAAAGCAGGGGCTAGAAACCTTTGCCTTGCTCTAGTGTGCAAGAAAAAATTTGGTAACAGACCAAAACTAGAAGTAATCTACTCTGTTTAATGTGCTATCCGAAGGGTTAAATTTAAAAGTATCGCCATTGTGGTCCCAATTTGGCTCTGCTGTGATATACTCCCTTGACAATTATGATTTTTTCATGAATCTTCTTTATTCAATGTCATCAACTACCGAATCACCTATTGTGGGTTATTATCAGTGGGCACCAAAAGTAACCCGCAGATAAATATACAACTCCGCCAGGATTCAAACCTGGTACCTCTCCATCCCAATATCACTAATTTCAATATTAAGGTATTCCTAGTGTGAAGCAAGGATCAAAAGAATGTACAAATGATACTAAAAACGAATACTACGTGTTATTCCCCTTTTATGTTTGAAATTTAAATGACTTTCACCGCCCCGTTTAGAAAATATTGAAAAAAGTCCGTTTTCTTTAGTGGTTGGGGAAATCGGCCATAAGATAGGAAGGGGTCTATCTTAAAATGATGATTGTGAAATTAACTGCGTATAATCATGCGACATATTTCGTGTAATTTATTTGGTAGAAATGTTGTAAATTACAAAAAGTTTGTTTTAAACAAATTTTTTTTAATCAAATAATGCATAGTTAGTCAACATTTCAAGTCGGAAACAAAATAAAGCGCCATTTTGTAATGTATTTTGGCTACAGTGACTATCAAAGAAATTCCTCTTTTCCAAAAAATATTGATGGGGCGTCTCAAATGCCTTTTTCAAAAATTACTAAAATACTTTTGGCATTCAGGCTAAAAGAATGACAAAAATTCACCGTGGAAAAATAGAGAAAAAGGACCAAATTTTATGCGCCCTTGAAATAAATAAACCTAATTTTTGACCATAATTATGTTTTTAAGCTCTCCAATCGCGCTCGAGTCTTTAACGAAATAACTAAGCAAAATAGATTTGATAATGCCATTAATTATATTTTAAAAATGCTGAAAAATGTTCACTGTTCTTATAATATTACTCGCACTAAATTAAATTCTTAATCTCAAGTGTCTGAACTACAAAGTGTGTCCATTTGCCTTTGAAATAATTGCAAGAAACCATGAAAAAAGGGTTTTTCCCGTAGGAAAAAGTAAGATTTCTCTTTTAAAGAAAAAGGCTTTTGCTATTGTAAAGGAAGGATTTTTTCGGCATGGATTTTGCTTTCATTATTCTCTCATATGAGAGGTAACTGGAGTACGAAAGGTAATTCTCCTTAAGTATGAAATGGATCGCTGAACTGTGTATGATACTCGTTCAATAACTTGAATATTTTGCAAATAGACATAGTCTGTCCCTTTTTAGCATGCCAGATGTCTACAATACGACAAATAATTTGTTTGTTACATGTAACCATACTTTATTTGGGCCTAATTATATTGTTTCTGTTGGTATAAACCTTCGACTGATTAAAAAAAAATGATTGAAAAGGGAAATAATATGTACAATTATACATAAAGGCATCTTCCATGATAATTTGGGTTGCTCTTTTTATGGTTTGAATGTATGAATATAAATAATTTCGTGTAAATGCCTTTAGTAAAAGCAGGGAGAATTTGTTTCGGATATAAGCGTAAGAATTTTTGGTCTCTAATTTTTCCGGGAAATCGGTTTCCAGGGGTGTGACTTCCGGCAGTCCTTTGGTCGGTAAGCTTTAAAAGAAAATTTCCTGCAAATTATTTTGATTGGTCGAGGTATTTTTTGTACAGATTAATATTTGGTAACAGGGCCGAAAACTCAAACAAACAATAAAAGTATAATAAAATTTATATTTTTGTAGATTTTATCAAATTTCCATTGAGTTTATGTAACTGTACGTCTTTTTTTAGCGGGAACTTCGGTTATTATGACGTCATCTAACTTACGTGCAAAACGACGCGCTTTGATTGACGGAAATAGCCGAAATTAACCGATTCAATTCCGATCTTCACACTAGGAATACCTTAATATCATGAAGATAAATCATTCCAAACAATCGTATGGTAATATAGTCTAACAATTTGAATTAAGGTATGACTGAGCAAAAACCTGCTCTTGGTCAATACTACATGTAAAACAACATCAACCTACAGTAAAACATGCATTTAGTGACCACTTTTGGGGCCTTAAAGAAAATAGTGGCTCAGTACATGTTTTATTTATAAATTAGAAACATTTATTCTTGTTGAAATATGCATGTTATTGCAAATTTCTTAACAATGCTTTGTTGATAAAACTTGATAGAATCGTCTCATTGAGACTGTTTTAATGAATTTTAACAACATAGGATTCATTTGAAATAATTTTCAGACCAATAATATCTAATTATTTTAATATTTTGATTTAAAGAAGAGGATTTTGAAAATGGTTGCTAACTGAATATGGTCGATAAATAGACTTGGTGGCCTGAGCAAGATGAGCTTTCAGTTTTTTAAACCAAGTGGGGAGGATACGGCAGAGTCTATACTAAAAGTTTTATCCGAGGGTTGTTTGTTTCAGTCATTAAATGGGCCTAGCAAAACACACGAAAACATCTAATCAGCATATGGGAAAAGATCCTCAAATTGTGGCAGGCTGAGTTTCCAGGGATGATATTAGAGAACTCTGGGCCAGAAATGAAAATTGATTAGTAGTTCCCTTTCACTCTTTTTGATGGTTCTCTCCTAAAAGGGATGAGACCTTCTGGGCTGAGATTGAATCACTCTTTTGCATCCAAAAGTAGGGAATGATCACTCTTTTACCCTAAAAAATTAACTGGAGCTCTGTTGTGTGCACTCTTTAATTAAAATTTTTGCATCTTTGTCAGAATGGTGGTCTTGAAATTTTACAAGGTTGAAAAAGGGTCAAAAACTAGGACCCTTTCAAAACTAAAAAGAGCCAACATATTTTTCTCTAATGTTTATCTTCTTGATATCTTTGACTTTTATTAAGCCAGTAATAAATTTCACATTTATAAGAAGTGTTGACACTTTGCCACCTTTATCAACTATATGCATCAGGTGAGTGCTTAAGGGCCAATGGTCCCCTTGTTTGACCATCTCAGAAAACCTAAGAGCGTCTCCTTTCTAGAGATCCTCCACATTTTTCCTTCAAGTATACAATACATTATCATGTTAATGATTAAATCTAAATGTGTAATTACCTTTTAAATATTCACTACCATACTCTACAATTGAGCTTCACAAATAATATACATATATTCTCAGCTGTCAAACAAAAATAAGGGTCGGTGGGTGGAAAATTGCATTGATTGCAGTTATGAAAATATTTTTGCAGATTGTTCTGATTAAAGCGCCATCTAAGTTTCATGCTGATTAATTCCTCACAAGTAACCAGTTCACTGGTCGGTGACCATAAGTCAGTATATGTCGCAAGGAAAATTTATATATCTAAAAAAACATATATCTAAAAAGATATATGACTAGGTAGTGGACCCGCAATAGGTATGTAACCTTACCAGAGTATGAAACTTTTAATTCAAGAGTGTTAACCCAGGTTTCTCTAATGATTTTCATTTGGAAACCTTGGTCAACATTGTGAAAGATCAATGGTGCGGAACTTTAACGGTTCTGTTACCTTAAGGTTCTTACTCCATCCATTGATTTTTGTATACATACACAGCCTGTAAACTTTACCATTACTCAACATGAACTTAACTATAATGTCTTTTGCCTGGGGAATAACAAATCTAGATCAAATAAGCAATTTATACCCTATGCAATGCCTTGTACAGAAAGAAAACATGCAAATGTTCTTCATACATCTTCACAATATCTTCAGTGACAACACGCAATGCTGCAAGATGCTTGACAAAGAAAAAGGTAAATCAAAATTAGTCTCGTGTTCTAATAGACTGCATGGTTGGGAACACATTTAGCCTTCAAAATCAGCCTAAATAATAAATATTTATAATTTAGAATATATAAATTATAGAATCTCCTCTTTAAGCTCCACTGGCCTTAGGCCACTGGGGCTATTGTCATGGTGCTGTGTCTGTCCTGTATCTCCTCCTCAGAAAATACTGGATGAATTTCAACCAAACTTGACAGGAGTGATCCTTAGGTTTTCTCAGATTCTAATTGATGGATACCAATTAAATTTTACATGAATGATCAGATAAAAAATATGTCTTTTATTGGCAGAGGTCATTTCTCTATATGTTATATAGTGGAAACTTTGAAAATCA
This sequence comes from Fragum whitleyi, assembly GCA_948146395.1. Taxonomy (NCBI): domain Eukaryota; kingdom Metazoa; phylum Mollusca; class Bivalvia; order Cardiida; family Cardiidae; genus Fragum; species Fragum whitleyi. The sequence continues at coordinate 69,014,181 of OX411550.1, forward strand.
TTTTCTCAAAATGTAACTGGTGGAAATATATCAAACTTCATTGGTATGATCCTTGGGTGAACCATTATCATGCGGCCAGAAATTTTTGTGATGAAAAATATGTCTGATGGGCGGAGGTCATTTCTTTATGTTATATAGTGGATACTTTGAAAATCATTTTCAACATCAGTAGAACCCAAAATATTTTAAAATCTAGTCAAACTTTGATTTGCTATTGCAAGAATTTCAGGCCTGTTGAGCGACTCAAGCCATTCATGGCTTTCTAGACTATTATTAAGATATCCTAATACAACCTTACTGTCAGTATAGTACTTCTAACTTGTATTAGGAAGATCCAAGCTATCCAAAACCGTTTGTCGTATTTGAGTAGATAATTGAGCAGAGCATTATTCCAGTCTAGGGCAAGGGTGGTACCTTGCATTTGCAAAAAAAACAAAACCTTTGTCCATTCTTCCATATTTATACTGATTCTAAATATAAGCAACAGAACTAAAAGTATTTCCTGAGGCATCAGAAAATACATGTTATTCATGCTGTGATCCATCATCTATAGATTGACTTGTGCACATTCTTGAAACTGTTATCTTCCGCAACAACTTCAAAGAATTAAATCATGCTTCCCATTGTTTAATTTGCTGAGAATCTGATTCTTCATCCCAATCCTTGTTCTTGGCAATTTCTCTAGAGTCATTGCTCCTATGAGTCAAGGATAAGGATAGAATATACTATTGAAGGTTGACAATAAGCCTCTGTGTGTATTACTTTGTTTCAGTAGAAAATTGAACCTAAAACCATCACACTCAAGGTCCCACCACATCCCTAGACCATGAAGTGATGGTAATGCATCTTCTCCTAGTCTTAAGGTCTTGATTTCTTTTTCTAGATCTCCTTCCAGAAATAATGCCAGCACTTCAGACAGTTTTCTCACTCTATTACAAAAATTATAATAAATGAATTTATGTTCGCCCCGCATTGAATCAATCATTTTCACACTCTCAATTGCTCGTTTGATTAAGGGTATAAGGAAAAATTAAAAACCAATAAAAGACATTGAAAAGGCCATTTATTAATATAAATGACCGAGTCTATATATATATCAAATATATATACAGTAAGCAAATCTTTTGATAAGTTGTTATCATTGCCTAAATCAAAGATGGGGACATTATTTTATACCACACATTACCAAAGAGCAACAACATTCCCCCAATTGATAGTAAACAATTGTCGCTCTTAGGTAATGACCCCTATATATTTTTTACACTGATTTACTATTGATGGAAGAAGAAAACTTTGAAAATATAATGCAGAAAACATCAACACATCATTATCACATAATTCAATTTTTGAAATATTTGATAAAAAAATTAGGGAGAAATAAAAGCACAATAATTCGGTCATCATTGTAGAAAGGAGATTCATAAGCATAAACTATGAATCAACGCCCAACGAATATTCCGGAAATGTTCTCCCTAATCCAGAGGTGTGTTTTTTAGAGCAAGGGGAAAAATCACGCTAAATAAGATTTTTAAGACGTCGTAAGAAACGATTTTCGATATTTTGAGTGAAAACATTCGACGTCGTCAAGGCTACTTGTTTTAAGCCAATGCAAAAGCATCTTCGTTTCCTCATTAAGATATCTTAAGATTCTTATTAAGCCGCTTAAAAATCTTAATCTAAAAAAACGCCTACATCTTAAAAATCTTAATAAGATTCTTAAGAATCTTAATCTAAGAAACGCACCTCTGTTCAGATAGATGAACTCCATCACAGAAAACATTTCCTTCCTTCAACCCTCTCAGTCTCCAATACACAATGTTTTCAAATTGGACTAACTCAGATTTCAACAATTTATTTGCCTTGATGACCAACTCATTGTACTTGTCAACAGGCAAATGTCTGGTTCTCTCCCTAAAATGCAACTGTCCGATGTAAACACACTTCACATTATATCTAGCAACAAACAATTGACAAACAGTAATGAGTCTCAGCACTAATTCATGGAGGCCATCTTCATTCATATCTATACAGTCTAAGTCATTTCCACCAATTTGGATAAATAATAGTTGTGGTTTAGTGGTAGCTACAGCTCTCTCAAACCGTCGAATGTGCGAAGGATCTGTTAATTTCCCACCAGAGATACTGCAAAAGTGGATAGCATCACTTCCATGGACCAACGAAAACAAGTTTTCCCCCTGGACTTGCCAAAGATACCTCTCCAGCCTTGTAATGTGCAATCTCCCAATTATCAGATGCGACATATTTGATCAATTGTGTCCATCAAATTTGGATTCTTCTCTTGAGCTAGTGTCTCAACTCCAACCTTTACCCCTCTCATGATATCACAATTGTCGATCAATATACTAACCATCTGCTTACATTTGATCTTAAATTCACTCAACACATCCTCTATTGATTCCAGGATGTTTGCAGCTGTTGTAAGATTTTGATTTCTTGATCCAAGATGGTCAAATACAAGTCTGATTGACTTGTTATAATATTGCATAATAATATTCAGTATTTTGTTGATCTTGTTGTTTTCTTAGTAGACTATGCTCAATGACAGCATTTTGGTTTTTTAGCTAGACTCTTCGTAGAATCAGGCAACTATTCCAGTCACCCTGGGGTCAGTGTTGGTATCTGTGCAATGCTTTGGTTAAGTTTTTACATGCAACTGTGTCCAAAAAAAAAAGATTTTTTTCAGATATTCTTGGAGACTTGGAACATGCTTCTATGACCACCATAATATCCTCTATACAAAGATTCTTTACTTTGGCATTTTATGGAACTATTTAATGTCGATATTGATTTGCTGTTACTATCCAGCACTAGGAATAGTCAGACCTTGCTGTCTTCTGATAGCTCCTGATAGCTTCTGCTTTAACTGAAGGCTTACTAACACCATGTGTACTGTTGTAAGATTCACTTATTCTTGAAATAGTTGTTTTCTCTAATAATCTCTTTGTAAAACTCTGCAATTACGTGGAAAGCGGTTCTTACTGAAGAAGCCCCTGTCGTAGCGCAGTTGGTAACCCTAACTGGCGTCTTAATTTTATTTTCGCAACAGGTAGGCTATACAACTGCACATATTTTCCTATTATGGCTTAATTTATTGTGTGTTGTTTCACGAAAAAAATACGAGAAGCAAAAAACTGTTAAAATTGAAATGCAAATTTTATATCAAAATATGTGCAACAGCTTTGATTGGATGTAGTTACGATCTTTTGTAGTCATGACGGCAGCGTTTCTTCTCCTTCTTTGACTTGTTCCCTACAAAGGACCGGTTCCCAATGCCAAAAAGTGACGTCTTTTCCCATAATCATGAAAAAAATTCCCAATTTACCAAGGTCTAGGACCTTTCCAAACTGTTAAAGTGAAATTTCAGAATCAAATGTGTTGTTTCTCAGTCTTATTTTAATTTGAAATTCTTAAGAGGCAAATAAAGCTTTATTCTTGTAGTAAATTGTACAAAATGCCAAAGTTTTTGTCCAAAACCTCTAGAATAAGATTTTTCCCAATTTTGTGAAAATAACATATTTTTCCCAATATGTCTAGTCTGGGACCCATCCCCAAAAGCCTGAGAATGAAGGCTGAACAGTGATATGTCCTATCTTTTAATCTATGGAAACGAAGAATTGTACAATTTTCTGAAACTCGAGAATCATTTATTGAACACTATAAACAGGCATTATCAAGTAACTCTAGTCTTCTTTTCCCAAAATATGTGTTGGCAGACTAAAAAAGGATAAAGATGAGTAAAATAATTGACAATTAAATATGACAGTCTGGCATAAGTTTCTTGCTCTATCTAATAGAATTCAAAATCTAAACAAAACAGCAAGGTCATTATTTCTTGTAAAAGTGGACAGTTTTTTTTCGGTCACCATATCAGAAAGGAATTATTTCGCTATTTAATGATGAATTTACTTTCAATTTTTCATAAATTGTTTTGCAGTAGAATATAAATACATTCCTTATCAAAGCGAGGTTATATAAATCAGCTCTATTCATTGGGAAAAACAGACATACCAACAGATGATCACTTTGTGGGTAGATAGTGTCCAATATTAATGGGTACTTATTAGTGGGTACTTTTAGCTCTTCAGATGTAATTTTACAGTAGAACACTTTATGGGTAGTTACTGTCTAATTGTAATGGGTAGGTACTTAGAACAACTGACACATACTTTTCAATAGATTTTACACTCAATTCTTCGTTTTATGTTTTCAGGTTATAATGTTCAAATATTTGCTGGGTATCCAACATGAACATCAATATCAAAAAGAGTCCAGAGTGTAACTGTTATGTAGTTATCCAATGGTTTACTGATAATATTGTCCCATGACGGTGCCCTAGAGTATTCTCACCACTTTGATATTATAATGGGCTTTGTTGAAAATTTTCCAAGGGCTATTATCTACTAAGTATATATATACATCAGCATTAGCGGTATTGACATCGGCATCAGTGGTATTGATGTTAGCATCAGCAAAATCGACATTGGCATCAGTGGTATTGATGTCAGCATCAGCAATACAGGTATCAGCATTAGTGGTTTTGACAACGGCATCAGCAGTATAGACAGCATTAGCAATATATACATCAGCATTAGCGGTATTGACATCAGCATCAGCGGTATTGACATCAGTATCAGCAATAAAGACATCAGCATAAGCGGTATTGACATCGGCATCAGCGGTATTTACGACAGCATCAGCAATATAGACATCGGCATCAGCAGTATTAACCTCAGCATCAGCAATACAAACATCAGCATTAGCGGTATTGGTGTCAGCATCAGCAGTATTGACGTCAGCATCACCTATAAACAGTGTTGCATCCAGGCTGCGCAATCGCAGGAACCCCCCCCCCCCCCCCCCCCCCCCCCCCCCCCCCCCGTTTTAGCTCCACTGGCCCAAGGCCAGCGAGCTATTGTCTTGGCGTTGTGTCCGTCGTGCGTCCGTGCGTGCGTCATAAACTTTTCTTTAAACATCTTCTTCTCCTAAACCAATGGTTGGATTTTGACGAAACTTGGCCAGAATGTTCCTTGGGTGACCCTCTTTTAATGTTGTTCAAGAAATTTGGATTGACCCAACAAATATGGGCGTGGCAGGGCAGGGCTTATTTTGAGCCCGAAATCTTTGAACGACATCTCCTCCTGAACCATTGGGCTGATTTCAATGAAACTTTACCAGAATGTTCCTTGGGTGACCTTCTAAAGTTGTTCAAGAAATTCGGATTGACCCCCAAATATGGGGGTGTCAGGGTGGGGCTTATTTTGACCCTGAAATCTTTAAACGACATCTCCTGAACCATTGGGCCGGTTTCAATGAAACTTTACCAGAATGTTCCTTGGGTGACCTTCTTCTAAAGTTGTTCAAGAAATTTGGATTGACCCCCAAATATGGGAGTGTCAGGGTGGGGCTTATTTTGACCCCATAATCTTTAAATGACATATACTCCTGAACCATTGGGTTGATTTCAATGAAACATTACCAGAATGTTCCTTGGTTGACCCTCTTCTAAAGTTATTCAAGAAGTTTGGATTGACCCCCTAATATGGGCTTGGCAGGGCGGGGCTTATTTTGACCCCAAAATATTTAAACGACATCTCCTCCTGAACAATTTGGCCAATTTCAATGAAACTTTTCCAGAATGTTCCTTGGGTGACCTTAGTCTAAAGTTGTTGAAGAAATTTGGGTGGACCCCATAATATGGGCTAGCAGGGTGGGGCTTATTTTGACCCTGAAATCTTTAAACGACATCTCCTCCTGAACCATTGGGCTGATTTCAATGAAACTTTTCCAGAATGTTCCTTGGGTGACCCTTTTCAAAAGTTGTTCAAGAAATTTGGATTGACCCCCTAAAATTGGCTTGGCAGGGCGGGGCTTATTTTGACCCCTTAATATTTAATCGACATATCCTCCTGAACCATTTGGCTGATTTCAATGAAACTGTACAAGAATGTTCCTTGGGTGACCTTCTTCTAAAGTTGTTCAAGAAATTTGGATTGACCCCCTAATATGGGCTTGGCAGGGCGGGGCTTATTTTGACCCCAAAATATTTAAACGACATCTCCTCCTGAACCATTTGGCCGATTTCAATGAAACTTTTCCAGAATGTTCCTTGGGTGACCTTAGTCTAAAGTTGTTCAAGAAATTTGGATTGACTCCCAAATATGGGCTAGCAGGGTGGGGCTTATTTTGACCCAGAAATCTTTAAACGACATATCCTGAACCATTGGGCTGATTTCAATGAAACTTTTCCAGAATGTTCCTTGGGTGACCCTTTTCAAAAGTTGTTCAAGAAATTTGGATTGACCCCCTAATATTGGCTTGGCAGGGCGGGGCTTATTTTGACCCCTAAATATTTAATTGACATCTCCTCCTGAACCATTGGGCTGATTTCAATGAAACTGTACCAGAATGTTCCTTAGGTGACCTTAGTCTAAAGTTGTTCAAGAAATTTGGATTGACCCCCTAATATGGGCTTGGCAGGGCCGGGCTTATTTTGACCCCAAAATATTTAAACGACATCTCCTCCAGAACCATTCGGCCGATTTCAATGAAACTTTTCCAGAATGTTCCTTGGGTGACCTTAGTCTAAAGTTGTATAAGAAATTTGGATTGACTCCCAAATATGGGCTAGCAGGGTGGGGCTTATTTTGACCCTGAAATCTTTAAACCATATCTCCTCCTGAACCATTGGGCTGATTTCAATGAAACTTTTCCAGAATGTTCCTTGGGTGACCCTTTTCAAAAGTTGTTCAAGAAATTTGGATTGACCCCCTAATATTGGCTTGGCAGGGCGGGGCTTATTTTGACCCCTAAATATTTAATCGACATATCCTCCTGAACCATTGGGCTGATTTCAATGAAACTTTTCCAGAATGTTCCTTGGGTGACCCTTTTCAAAAGTTGTTCAAGAAATTTGGATTGACCCCCTAATATTGGCTTGGCAGGGCGGGGCTTATTTTGACCCCTAAATATTTAATTGACATCTCCTCCTGAACCATTGGGCTGATTTCAATGAAACTGTACCAGCATGTTCCTTGGGTGACCTTCTTCTAAAGTTGTTCAAGAAATTTGGATTGACCCCCTAATATGGGCTTGGCAGGGCGGGGCTTATTTTGACCCAAAAATTTTTGAACGACATCTCCTGAACCACTGGGTGGATTTCAATGTGACTTTACCAGAATGTTCTTGTGGTGAACCTTTTCCAAAGATTCTGAAAAAATTTGGGTGGACCCCATAATATGGGCATGGCAGGGTGGGGCATTATTTTGAGCCCAAAATCATTGAAAGATATCCTCTGCTAAGCCATTGGACTAATTTCAATGAAACTTTTCCAGAATGTTCCTTGGGTGACCTTAGTCTAAAGTTGTATAAGAAATTTGGATTGACTCCCAAATATGGGCTAGCAGGGTGGGGCTTATTTTGACCCTGAAATCTTTAAACCATATCTCCTCCTGAACCATTGGGCTGATTTCAATGAAACTTTTCCAGAATGTTCCTTGGGTGACCCTTTTCAAAAGTTGTTCAAGAAATTTGGATTGACCCCCTAATATTGGCTTGGCAGGGCGGGGCTTATTTTGACCCCTAAATATTTAATCGACATATCCTCCTGAACCATTGGGCTGATTTCAATGAAACTTTTCCAGAATGTTCCTTGGGTGACCCTTTTCAAAAGTTGTTCAAGAAATTTGGATTGACCCCCTAATATTGGCTTGGCAGGGCGGGGCTTATTTTGACCCCTAAATATTTAATTGACATCTCCTCCTGAACCATTGGGCTGATTTCAATGAAACTGTACCAGCATGTTCCTTGGGTGACCTTCTTCTAAAGTTGTTCAAGAAATTTGGATTGACCCCCTAATATGGGCTTGGCAGGGCGGGGCTTATTTTGACCCAAAAATTTTTGAACGACATCTCCTGAACCACTGGGTGGATTTCAATGTGACTTTACCAGAATGTTCTTGTGGTGAACCTTTTCCAAAGATTCTGAAAAAATTTGGGTGGACCCCATAATATGGGCATGGCAGGGTGGGGCATTATTTTGAGCCCAAAATCATTGAAAGATATCCTCTGCTAAGCCATTGGACTAATTTCAATGAAACTTTACCAGAATGTTCCTTGGGTGACCCTCTTCCAAAGTTGTTCAAGAAATTCAGATTGACATGGGCTTGGCAACGCGTGGCTTATTTGAGTCTGAAATCTTGGAACAATATCTCCTCTTGAGCCTTTGGATCTATTTCAATGAGACTATGCTAGAATATTCCTTGGATGACCCTCTTCAAAAATTATTCATGAAATTTTGATTGGATAAGATCCACTGGATCAATTAAATTCAGCAGTTTAAGGCCATTCTGGTCCTCTTGTTTGAAAGTGATATCTAAACAGTTTTTTCCTTGAAATTTTACATATAAGTTAAATAAGTTGATCTCTTCAAAAGTCAGTTTCAACTTAGAAAAAGCCGGAATTCCTTCTGAATGCTGGTTACTTTCATTACCTTCTATTTTCAATATCTCTCTTTCAAATCTTGAGATTTTTAAGCCAGTGGAGCGATACAGGCCCTCTTGGGCCTCTTGTTTCATTCTCTCACGCAACTGTACTAATTTGATGGGGGATTAATAGCGCAACAATGTTCTTACTCCCGCACAAACAAGAAAGCTAAGGGGGGAGTGTTGAAAATCCGACAAAACATTAAACAAGTCAATTCTATGGGTGGATATAAACGGTGTTTTTCCAATAGATAAGGCTATTTATAGCGATTTCGGCATAAAGTATTTTTGAGCTGGTTCCCTACTCAAAATCGATGATTTATTACTAAGCAGTTTACCCGACAAAGAGCATGCGCGGCCAGTGCTTTCCGTTTCCGGTTTCTTGTAAACACGTTGAACTTTCGTCAAACAATCATCTAAAACCATATATCATGCCGCCGAAACACATCATTGACTTTTTCAAGAGTCCCAATATCGGTGTTGGAGGGGTGGACATTTCCCCTGACGATTCCAATCAATCGGATGCAATTATATATCAAGAAGACTGTGAAAATCAAGTCTATTAACCCTCGGCCGGCAAAAACCAAACGGACGAACAGTAAATCAGTTAATGCTTATTCAAATTGAGGGACCACCCTCTCCAATGTTTGACTATGAAACCTGTTTAAGAGTGTGGAATGGAAAACAGAAAAGACGCTTGTTTCAGGATTCATAAATAGGTTATTGTTGTTGTTGTCTGAAATTTTTGCCCCCCCCCCCCTCTCTCCCCTTTAAGATTTTGTCACATCCCCCATTTCAGTAATGTGATGGGGGAGCTCCCCCTCTTGGAAGAAATCCTGGATGCAACACTGTATAAATGACAAAGTTACAAGAATGTTATCACTCTGATGCACACACAGACAGACGTTTCTATCTTATATGCCTCCCTTTGGGGGTATTAAAAAACAAGGGCACATTTCAATGCAAACATGAACGACGCATACTGTTAAGCCATGCTTTTTCCCCTTTAATGTTTTTTTTTTAATATGGAAGCAGTTACAGTATCTTTTATCTTTCTATCAAAGGAAGGCCCTACAAGCCTTCCAATAGTATCACTCAGTCGGTGGCTTTTGCTTGGTAACTTCAAATGTGCCAATTTTTAGCAGACTTTACAAAAGACCAGAGGACACGTGTAATAAGGGTAATGGAAGGAATACAAAGACTAGGAGACACCTTGAGCTCACACAGTTTTTAGCAACATCAATGTGACGGGCAACCTCTGACCAATATCGCACAAAAAGCTCAGGTTTGCTTACAAGGAAGAAGATCTTACAAAATATTTACCAGCTGTCTTTATCCATTCTATGTCTTCCAAAAAGGCATCCAGTGTGGTTTGCAGCTTCTTCTTCTGGAGGATGGCTGTAATAAAAACAATGTCTTTTTTGAGATAAAAACCATAACCTAGCTACAGTATATACCAAGATAATGAGAAGTTAAGAAAACAAAAGGACCAAGATGACAAATTCCTATTGCCAAATGTGATAACATAAAAACGAAGAATAAAAGAAAAAAATGCTTTTATTTATTTTAATGAATAAAGATGTTCATGTCAGATACCAAGCAAATATTTTGACAATAAAACCAGTGAATCACTTGACAATCTACCCAATAGTTAAACTCCCATAAGACTCAATTTGTTTCAAATGAATGTTTTATGTCAGATACCCAGCAAATATTTTGACAATATAACCAGTAAATCATTGGACAAACTACCCAACAATTAAAGTCTCTTTGGACTGGATTTGTTTCAAATTAATGTTTATGTCAGACAAACAGCATATATTTGGACAATATAACCAGTAAAACATTGGACAAACTACCCAACAGTTAAAGTCCCTTAAGACTGAACAAATAAATGCTTATGTGAGATACCCAGCAAATATTTTGACAAAATAACCAGTGAAACACTGGACAAAATACCAAACAGTTAAAGTCCCTTTGGACTGGATTCGTTTCAAATTAATGTTTGTGTCAGATACCCAGCAAATATTTTGACAATATAACCAGTAAATCATTGGACAAACTTACCAACAGTTAAAGTCTCTTTGGACTGGATTTGTTTCAAATCAAAGTTAATGTTAGATACCCAGCAAATATTTGGACAATATAACCAGTAAAAAATTGGACAAACTACCTAACAGTTAAACTCCCTTTGGACTCAACATATTAATGCTTTTTTCAGATACCCAGCAAATACTTGGACAGAATAACCAGTAAATCACTGGTTTTTCTAACTACCTAACAGTTAAAGTCCCTTTGGACTGGATTTGTTTCAAATTAATGTTTGTGTTAAATACCCAGTAAATATTTTGAAAATATAACCAGTAAATCATTGGACAAACTAACCAACAGTTAAAGTCCCCTTGCATTGGATTTGTTTCAAATTAAAGTTAATGTAAATAAAAAAATAAAGTAAATAACTACTGAACAGTAAAGTCTCTTTGGACTGGATTTGTTTCAAATTAATGTTTATGTCAGATACCCAGCAAATATTTGGACAAAATAACCAGTAAAACATTTGACAAATTACCCAACAGTTAAAGTCCCTTTGGACTGGAATTGTTTCAAATTAAAGTTAATGTTAGATACCCAGCAAATATTTTGACAATACAAGTGCTATATCAGACATGGCCATCCCCCGCTGTGAAAGCTTGATAGTAAACTGAAGCCTAAACTTCAAGTTGATAGCTATTTTACCTTCAGAGATATGCCTTAGACAAAATTTACGGACAGACAGAAGGATGCAAGTACAGAAGGACAAAGGCAAATCTTCCCACCCCAACCTTCCAACATTATTAAGTGGTAGGGGCATAAAAAAATGTTGCCATGCTTAAAGGTTTTTAGCTCCACTGGCCGAAGGCCAGCGAGCTATTGTCATGGCGGCTTATTTTGAGCCTAAAATCTTTGAACAACATTTCCTCCTGAACCATTGAGCCGATTTCAATGAAACTTGGCATGGATGATCCTTGGGTGACCCTTTACCTAAATTGTTCAAGAAATTTTGATTGACCCCAAATGTGGGCGTGGCAGGGCGGGGCTTATTTTGTGCCCAAAATCTTTGAATGACATCTCCTTCTGAACCACTGTGCCGATTTCAACCAAACTTTACCAGAATGTTTCTGGGGTGACCCTTTTCAAAAATTGTTCCTGAAATATTGATTGGCCCCCAAATATGGGCCTGGCAGTGTGGGGCTTATTTTGAGCCCGAAATCTTTGAACTACATTTCCTCCTGAACCATTGGGCCAATTTCAATGAAACTTTCCCAGAATGTTCCTTGGGCAACCCTCTTTTAAAGTTGTTCAAGAAATTTGGATTGACCCCCAAATATGGGGGTGTCAGGGTGGGGCTTATTTTGAGCCCGAAATCTTTGAACAACTTCTCCTCCTAAACCACTGGGCCAATTTCAATGAAACTTTACCAGAATGTTCCTTGGGAGACCCTTTCAAAAAGTTGCTCTCAAAATTTTGATTGGCCCATAAATATGGGTGTGGCTGGGTGGGGCTTATTTTGAACCCGAATTCTTTGAACGACATCTCCTCCTGAATCACTGGGCTCATTTCAATGAAATTTTACCAGAATGTACCTTCTGTGACCCTTTTCAAAAATTGTATGCAAAATATTAATTAGCCCATAAATATTGGCATTGCAGGGTGTGGCTTATTTTGAGCCCAAAATCTTTGAACTACATCTCCTGATAAAGGTTGGGCCGATTTCAATGAAATTTGAGAATTTTGGTGCAATGTGAGCCATACCCAGTTAATTAATATAAAAAAGGTCTTAAGAGATTTAAAAGAGTTGTTTTCATTCAAAGAAAGATTCATTTAATGCAAGTCTAATGATGTTAAAGGCAGTGGAGCGATACAGTCCCTCTAGGGCCTCTTGTTCTATGATTTGACCTAGTGACCCAGTTTTTGACCGGACATGACCAAGATTCAAACTCAACCTATATTTTCAAAACAAACATTCAGATTAAGTTTCATCAAAATCAGGTAATAAAAATGGCTTCTAGAGTGTAAACAAGGTTTTCTAAGATTTGTCCTTGTGACCCTAGTTTTTGACTTGACCTAACCCCAGATTTGAACTTGGCCTGAATATTGTTACAAAGAACAATCTGACCAAGTTTCATAAATACAGTTCACAAATGTTGCCTCTAGAGCGTAAACATCAAATGATTAAGGATGACACACAACTGACATCAAGATCCTATAAGTTCATCATGAGCACTTTGTGCTCAGGTGAACTAAAAAAATCACAAGAAAACACTGTTTCCTGCTGATATGTCAAACTAACCAAAATTTACGGTACATTAAATAGCAGTAGAGGATTTTTTCGTCAAAACTTTTAACAGATCAAAATTATTTTTAAGACATGAGGTTGTAACAGTAAATTTCCAATACAATACTTTAAAATACTGGTTGACAACACTACAATTTTCTATTGATCAGCAAACATTATAACTTCATATCTTTAAATAAATAAGGTTATACCAAAAAAAATACCGATCTTTTACAACCGACTTAATACTAAGGACTGTGGCTTTAAAGTTTAAATATTGGGAATCAGCTACTTACTATGCTTTATCTGCATGGCAGAAAACCTCAGCAGAGTCAAGGTTTGAAAGCCATCTTTCCAGGCGCACTGGCCATTTGACACCATTAGGGAGCTCCGGTAAGCTTGCCCGGAAATTCAAATCCATGATTTCTAAAATCATAAAAATAAAAATAAATAAACTGCATTTACACAATCATACCAGTAAATAAACAAGTTAACTATTGTTTGTTAAGACTAAATGGCCAGTCAATGCCATAAGCAGTCCTTATGACGTGATTGCAAATTATTGTCATTTTTATTTGCTTTGCTACACAAATATAACATTTATGTGGCATGATGAAGGAGGAGGCTAGCTAATTCAACACACTTTCAATTTTTGGTCATACTTGCATTTAATCAAAAGCTGGTTCACCAAATAACCAATAGTAGCCACAAAATCGATCCCAAAACCCTAAGAAATTTAATATTAATCTGTATAGAAATGAGAGCTCAATAATTAGTACAACTGCTAAGACAATGCAAATTATCTGAAGAATAAGTTGAATAATATTCAAAATTTCCATTTTTAAAAAATTGGGTCACATGTTAGAAAGGCTTCCTGACAAAGAATTATGGGAAATTGTCCTTCAAACTAAACAATAAATGCTTGGACGAAATATTGTTCACATTAAAGTGTTAAAAAAACATATAATGAAGTACTTGTGCAAAATTTGTTACAAAAATGATAAGGTACGAAAAAGCAGGCCCCTCTCGACGCCGGTTTTGGGTCCTTCTGGCCCTTTCCCTTTTCAAAATAGTATATTTTTCCCCTCTCAGGTAGAAAAATTTCCCACTGACATGCTGAAAAATGTTTTGCAAAAATATGTCAAAAAATGACAAAAATTATAGCCATTTTTTGGCACAAACCACTGTGAAAATGGTTTAAAACCAATGACATTTTTTTTACAGGGTTCTAGCAGGCCTTATATCGCACGTCGACTCACCTTGCCGTTTGACTTTCGGTTGAATTTTTGACAGCCTTTATTTCCAATTTCTTCTTTTCCCACACTATTTTCTTTAGAATTTACTACTTAAATTACTAAAGAATAAATAATTTTCATGGAGGACCTTTTATTTTCAAGGAGGATCTGTATAATTTATGGCTTATAGATCCTTCAGGCTGGTGGCAATGAGCAGTAAGTGTCGAACCCTGGTGATTTTTTATTGCGCAAAATAAAAGAGGCCAGGGTTGTTTGTTTTGTCGCCATTCAGCAGCTGATTCTTTGGCCGATTTGATTCTACGCCGCTTTTCATGCAGGTGGGCTTGATTGTAAAGTTGCACTAAACCGCAACTTTTCAGTCAAATACAAATTACTGAACACATTTCACTGGAACCGGTGTGGTTATTTTTGAAAATACACTGCAAATGACAGCTTATTTCTCAGACTGTGTTTGTTTAAACTTAATTACATGCATGATTTACAAAAACATGGACTCCTGGGATGATAAAAAATTTTTTTAACAGGTTTTATTTTTCGTATGTTCCAGGGGGGGGGGGGGGGGGGGGGGTGATAAAATGTGTTTTCTCTCATTTCTACATGATTCACATACATTTCTGTTTTCTGACACACTGTTTTTAGCTCAACTGGCCGAAAGGCCAGCGGGCTATTGTCATGGCAGGGTGTCCGTCGTCCATGGGTCTGTGCGTGTGTGTGTCCGTCCGTCCGTAAACTTTTACTTTAAAAATCTTCTCCTCATAAAGTACTGGATAGATTCCAATCAAATTTCACAGGAATGTTCCTTGGGTGACCCTCTATCAGATTCCTTCAAAGATTTTTAATCGGTTGAAAATCATGGCTGTAGTGGGCGTGGCTAATTTCCATATATGGTAAAAGGTGGCTTTTCTCAGAAACTAATTGATGGATATAAACCAAACTTCACATGAATTATCCTTGAGTGGCCCTCTATCAGCCTACAAAAAATCATTGTGATCAGATGAAAAATATGTATTTTATGGGCGGAGGTCATTTCTCTATATGTTATATAGTGAAAACTTCAAAAATCATTTTCTCAGAATCTTACCACTGGATATCATTCAAATTTCCCTGAAATGATTCTTGAGTGACAATCACCAAGTCTATAAAAAGTATTATGATCAGATGAAAAATGTGTATTTTATGGGCGGAGGTCATTTCTCTGTATGTTATATAGTGAAAACTTTGAAAATCATTTTCTCAGAATCTTATTGAATGATATCAACCAAATTTTACATGAATGATATATGAGTGACCCTTTATCCGTGTAGCAAAAATTATTGTGATTGGATGAAAAATATATATTTCATGGGTGGAGGTCATTTCCCTATATGCTATTTATTGTAAACTTTGAAAAGTATTTTCTCATAATCTTATCAATGGATTCCAATCAAATTTTACTAGAATGATTATTTAGTGATCCTTTATCAGCCTATGAACAAATATTGTGATCAGATCAAAAATATATCTTTTATGGGCAGAGGTCATTTCTTCAGATAGGTTATATGGTGGAATATCCAATATAGGGTAAAACAAACTATCCTGAAAGGTTAAACATATGGATTAGATATGGAAATTTTATTGAAGTTGTATCAGTCTGCAAAAAAATATTTTGATTAGATGAACAGCATATTTTTTTTTATTGGCAGAGGGTATTATAACATATAAAGTGAATATTTGATCACCCTTTTGGTATCATCTCAATGATGAATTTTTCTAGACTTGTTAAATTGAATTGGTGTAATGATTATAGATTAGAAGGAACGAAACCTTAGTTGAAATTCAAATGTATAGAAACATTAGTTGAAATAAGTAGCCTGAGAATACCCCCTCAGAATTGGTGAGTTTAGTTGAATGAAGGGTGAATCTGCACAGAGTGTAAAATGATGTTCTGACCTCCTGACATTCAGAGTGGGGTAGAAAGAGTTGAGTTGACTGCACTCTAAGGCATTGGGAAGAATAAAATAAATATATTGGATTGAATATTTTACTTCTTACTATCATTGGTTAGAATTTTGTTTTGATGACAAACAATTGTCAAGTAACATCTTTTAGTAGTGTTTAACTTAAAGTGGAAAGATCTACAATCAAAATTTTGCAGATAAAGTACCAGAATATTGTGCAGTAAAATTCTTACATTTGGATTTTAACAAAATTTTATGAGAATGATCCTTGGGTGACCCATTATCAGACTGCACAAAATTACTGTGATTAAATGAAATATATTTGTGTAACAGGTAGAGGTCAATTTTCAATGTTATTCACTGATCATGATTTTTTTAGCTCCACTGGCCAAAGGCCAGCGAGCTATTGTCATGGCGTGGTGTCCGTCGTGCGTCCGTGCGTGCGTGCGTAAACTTTTCTTTAAACATCTTCTCCTCCTAAACCAATGGGTGGATTTTGACGAAACTTTCCCAGAATGTTCCTTGGGTGAACCTCTTCTAAAGTCGTTCAAGAAATTTGGATTGACCCCCAAATATGGGTGTGCCAGGGCAGGGCTTATTTTGACCCAAAAATCTTTGAACGACATCTCCTCCTGAACCATTGGGCCGAATTCAATGAAACTTTACCAGAATATTCCTTGGGTGACCCTTTTCTTAACTTGTTCAAGAATTTTGGATTGACCCCTAAATATGGGCGTGGCAGGGCGGGGCTTATTTTGAACAAAAAATCTTTGAATGACATCTCCTCCTGAACCATTGGGCCGATTTTGAGAACTTTACCAGAATGTTCCTTGGGTAACCCTCTTCCAAAATTGTTCAAGAAATTTGGATTGACCCCCAAATATGGGCGTGGCAGGGCAAGGTTTATTTTGACCCCGAAATCTTTGAATGACATCTCCTCCTGAACCATTGGGCCGATTTCAATGAAACTTTACCAGAAAAATCCTTGGGTGACCCTCTTCTCAAGTTATTCAAGAAATTTGGATTGACCCCAAAATATGGGTGTGGCAGGGCGGGGCTTATTTTGAACCAAAAATTTTTGAAAGACATCTCCTCCTGAACCATTGGGCCGATTTTGATAAAACTTTACCAGAATGTTCCTTGGGTGACGCTCTTCTTAAGTTGTTCAAGAAATTAGGATTGACCCCCAAATATGGGTGTGCCAGGGCAGGGCTTATTTTGACCAAAAAATCTTTGAACGACATCTCCTCCTGAACCATTGGGCCGATTTCAATGAAACTTTACCAGAATATTCCTTAGGTGACCCTCTTCTTAACTTGTTCAAGAAATTTGGATTGACCCCTAAATATGGGCATGGCAGGGCGGGGCTTATTTTGAACCAAAAATCTTTGAATGACATCTCCTCCTGAACTATTGGGCAGATTTTGAGAACTTTTCCAGAATGTTCCTTGGGTAACCCTCTTCCAAAATTGTTCAAGAAATTTGAATTGACCCCCAAATATGGGCGTGGCAGGGCAAGGTTTATTTTGACCCCGAAATCTTTGAATGACATCTCGTCCTGAACCATTGGGCCGATTTCAATGAAACTTTACCAGAAAAATCCTTGGGTGACCCTCTTCTCAAGTTATTCAAGAAATTTGGATTGACCCCAAAATATGGGCATGGCAGGGCGGGGCTTATTTTGAACCAAAAATCTTTGAATGACATCTCCTCCTGAACCATTGGGCCGATTTTGATAAAACTTTACCAGAATGTTCCTTGGGTGACCCTCTTCTTAAGTTGTTCAAGAAATTAGGATTGACCCCCAAACATGGGCGTGGCAGGGTGGGGCTTATTTTGACCCCGAAATCTTTGAATGACATCTCCTCCTGAACCTTTGGGCCGATTTCAATGAAACTTTACCAGAAAGTTCCTTGGGTGACCCTCTTCTCAAGTTGTTCAAGAAATATAAATTGACCCCAAAATATGGGTGTGGCAGGGCAGGGCTTATTTTGACCCCAAAATCTTTGAATGACATCTCCTGAACCATCGGGCTGATTTTGATAAAACTTTACCAGAATGTTCCTTGGGTGACCCTCCTTAAAAGTTGTTCAAGAAATTAGGATTGACCCCCAAATATGGGTGTGACAGGGCGGGGCTTATTTTGACCAAAAAATCTTTTAATGACATCTCCTCCTGAACCATTGGGCCGATTTCAATGAAACTTTACCAGAATGTTCCTTGGGTGACCCTCTTCGTAACTTGTTCAAGAAATTTGGATTGACCCCTAAATATGGGTGTGGCAGGGCAGGGCTTATTTTGACCCCAAAATCTTTGAATGACATCTCTTCCTGAACCATTGGGCCGATTTCAATGAAACTTTACCAGAATGTCCCTTGGGTAACCCTCTTCCAAAATTGTTCAAGAAATTTGGATTGACCCCCAAATATGGGCGTGGCAGGGCAAGGTTTATTTTGACCCCGAAATCTTTGAATGACATCTCCTCCTGAACCATTGGGCCGATTTTGATAAAACTTTAACAGAAAAATCCTTGGGTGACCCTCTTCTCAAGTTATTCAAGAAATTTGGATTGACCCCAAAATATGGGCCTGGCAAGGGCGGGCTAATTATGACCCAAAATCTTTGAATGACATCTCCTTCTGAACCATTGGGCCGATTTCAATGAAACTTTACCAGAATGTTCCTTTGGTCACCCTCCTTTAAAGTTGTTCAAGAAATTTGGATTGACCCCCAAATATGGGCATGGCAGGGCGGGGCTTATTTTAACCCAAAAATCTTTGAACAACATCTCCTCCTGTACCATTAGGCTGATTTCAATGAAACTTTACCAGAATGTTCCTTGGGTGACCCTCTTCTAAAGTTGTTCAAGAAATTTGGATTGGGTGAGATTCACTGGATTAATGAAATTCAGGTGAGCGGTTTAGGGCCATTCTGGTCCTCTTGTTTCAAAGTGATATCAATATAGTTTTCTTCCTTGTAATTTACATATTAGTTAAATAAGTTCATGCCTTCATAAGTCAGTTTCAACTTAGAAAAAGTCAGAATTCCTCCTGAATGCTGTTCACTTAAATTGCCTTCTATTTTCAATATCTCTCTTTCAAATCTTGAGATTTTTAATCCAGTGGAGCAATACAGGCCCTCTTGGGCCTCTTGTTATACAGAAATATTTCAGGATATGACCCTTATTTACTTGAAATCAACATTCAGTCACTCATTCACTTCAATTCTCATTTAAACAGCTTTATCATCCTCTAATAGTCATTATCAGGATATTCAGGCCTGTGAGCGAATCAGGCGCTCAAGCGCCTCTAGTTCAAAGTGGCTAAAGGAGTGGCTCAGAAAATGTTTAAGCCAGAGCTGGCCTTATACACGAAACAATATACTTTTATTTCATTTTTTTTGTCCTTAATGTTAAGACTGGGAATCTATAGTGAGCCCAGTGATTTTGTTAAGACCAGGAGTCTATAGTGAGCCCAGTGTTTTTTTCCACCATTTCCGGAAAGGGTCCAGTACCAGTCAAATTGGGAATTTCTGCCCAAATGGGAATTTTGAGCTGCTTATAAAGTGCATTAAATATTCATATGTAACATATAAACTATTTAAGACATAGTAATAACTCAAAAATGCAATCTCAAAGTGCCCGAAAATATACTGTCCTAAAATTGGTACATCCAAAGTTGGCATATTTTGAGTGAATTCCTTCAAATAAAGTGACATTTTTAGTAGGTTAACCGTTTTCTTAAATTTTCTACCAACATGACCATTTTAAATGAGTTTGGTAAATACTGGGAATTTTCATTTTCAAAATTGGGGAAAATTGACATTTTTAAATCGTACTGCGAAGCAGTAGATTTATATCTACCGTTTTCCAGAAATCCAGTCTGTTTGACCCAGTACATTTTTACCATTATCTTCTGAGCAATGTGTTCAAACCAAATTATGTGTTTTCAAACACCGAAGAAACGGCCTTTTCAGTCACAATCTACAAACTTTGTTTATACCTTATTTACTTTTCGACAAATAGAGGAGAGGCTAATACAAAATTTGATGTAATTTTCGCTTTTAGTAATTACCAGTTAGTATTTTCAGTGTTTATAACAAGATTTTCGGTTGAGTAAAGGAGTTGAAACGTACAATAGGTTAACTGTATAATAAATTTGTAGCACTTACAATATTACTGCTCTGAAATTTCTCGAACGGTCATTTACCAGTTGTAGGGCTGACAACCAATCAAATTCTGTTATGATTATCACTCGGTCAAAACCCACGCGTAAATTCAGACCACGTGTAAATTCAGATGGACATCGTCTGCACGAAATGTGTCAATTAACTTGTTTGTCATTAGTCAATAGTCGTCTGCACTCAAACAGGGAGCGTGGGAAGTTTACTTTTTTTTCGCATGTGTTAACAAATAGAAATAATTTTGTAATTTTGAAATATTTGATTTCAATGAGCACTCTGATCACGCTCCAATCCTATTTTAATTAAATTCAAATTTGAGTATGAAGAAAAATTATTCAACAACAAATAAACCGACAAAAACATACGATAAACTGATATAGGGGTAAGTTCATATCGGACTCGGTTTCGACCCGAGTTAACCGGGTTTCCATCAGAACGGCCTCGGTTTCGACACTAGTGATGTCATTGTAACCTTTCAACCTCGACGCTTCTGATCCTGGGTCAGGCTGTTTTACTTGGGTTCCAAAATGGCGTCGAGAATAGTGCACAACAATTCGATTACAAAAAAAATAAATATTCTCTATTACTTTAAATAACAAATACTTTTTTCTTATTTTATATAGTATTTTGCACAAGTTTATCACATTTCTTAATGGGATAACGATATTTCATGGTAAATTAATTATTGTAGCGGTAAATGAGAAGTTTGTTTACTACCACCAGTGGGTAACTCCGTTCACATGAATGTCTTTTCTGCGCATGCATATTACAGTCAATTTTAGATTATTACATCATCTCACGCGTCTCTCGGGCTGCCATTTGAATTTCCCCTAGATAGCAGCAAGAGCGATCTATTTTTAGAACAACTCATGAATAATCATAGAGTGCTGCTAGATTTAATCGATTGGTCAGAAACCAAAGATATAAATAGCATAGTTGGCGATTTCACGTGTTTCTTGAGGGAAAATGCATTTACAGTATTTGGGAAAACCCAATTCTTGAAATACAAACATGTTGGTAATCAAAATTGTAAATAGTTTAATGAAAAATGTTTGTTGCTAAACAGGCTTGTAAACTCTATAGAGAGAGGAATAATATTAACAGACAAGCTTTTAGCTTGGCGCGTGCTCATTGTAACAACGTAAAAATCTGCTAAGAAATAATTAAGACTAGCAGAGGGCTATCGAATCAGCAAACTTTCAAAATCGGACCCACGAGGTTGGATGAGCTGGCGATGTCCTCGAAAAGATGGATTGTTAAGACAAAAAACTCACAAATTTAAAGATTTTACCAACTCTTATTGTCCAAATTTGAGCCCTTTTGATTGGCGAACTATTGCACTATCCCAGCCTCTCAATGATGTACGATTTACAGTGCTGACAGCACTTTGATTTGCCATTGGGAATGGGTCAGTTTACTTGTACTACACATAGAAGGAAAAATTCACTGGAGCCTGAACAATACAGTTGAAAGATGCATTTTTATTTTGCAAATTAAGTTGACTTGCAAAAAAACCAAATAGAACTCTTATTAAATTTGAACCCTATCTAACATTACGCACTACTCTAATGCACAATAA
The DNA here is from genome assembly GCA_948146395.1 of Fragum whitleyi. Taxonomy (NCBI): domain Eukaryota; kingdom Metazoa; phylum Mollusca; class Bivalvia; order Cardiida; family Cardiidae; genus Fragum; species Fragum whitleyi. The sequence goes on from OX411550.1 coordinate 69,035,950, forward strand.
AAAAAAAACATATGCTGAAAATTATATTTTCTTCTACTTGATCTTCATACATGATCCATTTAATACATCTGACAATTTTATGTAACAGATATCCATTCGAGTATTTCTTCAAAACGCAATTTTCAATGTCTGTTTTTGTCATGAATGTCATTCAATACCGAACATCGCTTTTTCTGAGCACAAAATTAGAATAAAACATGTCAGATAAGGAAAACAATTGACGAGTGTATTTCTTTTCTTTTCTTTTTTTTACTTGAGGATAACACGATAAAGGGTTGAATGACTCTTATTTCCATTGTGGTCCTAACTCATTCCAGAAGTTACCATACGCTTTGAGAGAGAGGCGATAGGTTCAAACAATCACTACCCATTACGAGTCAAGAACGTTAACCACTCGGCCAACAATCTATTTCAATGATTACCAGTCAACTTGGCCCATCGAATAACTTGGCCCGGTCAATATATAGTCTATAGTAACATAGATTATTTTCATAAAATATGTACAAGTTTTCTGCTAACAATGCTATTATACCTTACTGGGTTTATCTTAATTATTTTTTAATATATTTTTTGCCTTTTTGATAATATTTTATGGAATTATTGTTTGATTATGTTCGTATCTAAGAATGATCCTAACATTTCAATTTAACTTTTTAATTTTCTGATGCATACATAAATTTTCTAAAAACCGAATGAAGATTGAACACTTTTGTAATTAAACTAAAAATGCTGAATGAAGAATGGTAAATAATAATGATTTGGCATAAAATGAAATTTGGGCCGAGTTGCCGATGGGCCAAGTTGAAAATGGGCCGAGTTTCAATGCTGCAAACTGCACCTTTGATTCAACACAATTAGAACAGAACATTTTCATAACTATCCAAAAAGTATCCTCGCTTAATAACAACATAAATATATAAAGCATATTTGAAAACTTCTCTACTTAAACTTCGATGATTCATAACATAGTTCTGTATCAATCAGTCGTGTACAGGAAACGGAAGCTTTCATATGCGCATGCGCACTTACAGCCTTGCGGATATACACCGATTGTATCTGAATGCATTTTTTGGCACAATATTTAAATTGAGAACTTTCCGATTTTGTGGAGGAGTCCGACACAGGGACCAATTGTTGGACAAAAAAAAGTCCAATGTTTTATTGGGTATTTCGTTGGAAGTAGCCAACGATAGGCTCATGTACTTAATAAAAGTACTCCTCTTATTGTGTATACCCAACAAGTAAAAAGTAACCAATAAGTGCCTTTAGAACATAAAATCTATCCAATAAGTGGTCACCTATAAACATGGTCCAATGAACAACCGGCAAGGTCTGAGTAGTGCTGTTATTATGCGTCCTTGTTCCTTATTATGGAAATTTATTCTGTATTTTCCAGATATTTATCATATTGTCACTTCTTAGGGACATTGTAGGTCCTTACATAGGAAGTTTTAGTTTTTCCCCATCAGAATACCTCTAATAATCGCCCACCCCCAACTATGTCAATCATGACTATTCTAATAAACATCTGGGTGATCATTAGAATAAATACGGTACTACACTACTGATAAATTCACTATTGAATGTTTACAAATAATCCATATCACTGTCCATGTGGGAAAATGATGATCCATGGCAGTTTGCCAGTCACTGACAGGGCTGTCACTGCCTGAAGGTTTGCCAAAGTGTTGTCTCATTTCATGCAAACAGTTTGTCTGAAAGGATAAAAATTTAAACCTGTTTAAAAAAAATGTTTACAAAACTTTTTTCTGGAAAAAAACAAGAAAATTTTTGAATTTGAAACACAATGTTTATTTTTAGCTCCACTGGTCGAAGACCACTGGGGCTATTGTCATGGCGTTGTGTCCTTGTGTGTGTCAATCCGTGCTTGTGTCTGGTCATAAACTTTTTCTTTAAAAATCTTCTTTTCAAAAACTACTGGATGAATTTCAACCAAACTTCACAGTAAAGATCCTTTGGTGACGCTCTTTGCAAAGTTGTTCAAGAATTTTGATCCAATGAAAAACATAGATTTAATGGGTGTGGTTAATTTCCAAATATGGTAAAAAGTGAGTTTTCTCAGATTCTATTTGATGAATAACAATTAAATTTTACATGAATGATCCTTTGGTGACCCTTTATAAGTCTACAAAAAATTATTGTGATCAGATGAAAAATATGTAATCTATGGGCGGATGTCATTTTTATATGTTATATTGTGGAAACTTTGAAAATCATTTTCTCAAAATGTAACAGATGGATATCAACCAAATTTCACTTAAATGATTCTTGAGTGACCCTATATCAGTCTATCAAAAATTATTGTGATTGGATGAAAAATTAGTCTTTTATGGGCTGAGGTCATTTCTCTATATGTTATATAATGGAAACTTTGAAAATCATTTTCAACATAAATAGAACCCAAAATAATTTAAAAATCTACTCAAAACTTTGATTTGCTATTACAAAAATTTCAAGCCTGTGGAGTGATTCAAGCCATTCATGGCTTTAGTTTATTTGTAAGATGACTCAATAGATCTATACTTTCATCCCTGGTAGAAGATCTGTCTACTCATTTGCCACACAGTAAGTCCATGCTGCAACAGCAAACAACTTCTGTACCATCACATCATTTAGCAGCACTTTTTTATCATGCTTGTGTTTTACCCAGTCTGGATTTGTACTGAATTTTGACGTAATGACATCAATATCACAGCGATCTATTATTATCCTTTTGTCTTCGGTGTGCAATGTAACAGAAATAGAAAGATGATGCAGGAGATCTTGGCTTGATTCAAAATTTAAGTATTTGAATGCCTCTTTTGATGCAGCATAATTTGTGTGAAGGTTAATTCACACATGATCAATTGATGAAAGGCAATCAACATATTTGCAAGGGTGGCATATCTAAGAATTGTCATGTATGTCAACCCAAAGGTTTTATTCACTGCAGCTTCTAAATTGGAACCCATGGTCAACAGTGCATCTTTGGCAAAAAACACTTGCCTCTGGTGAGTTTTATTATCAATCTTGCTGTTTCTAAATAGGTTTCAAGTTGCACTATCTTAATATGCTCTTTTCAATTTTTAAGTTTTCATATGATATTGCAATTCCGGAAAAATCTATCCCAGTTTGAAGACCTCCTAGTGTCACCTCTGTATTTTCCAATGCTTTGATTATCTGATCTATTTGTGGTAAAATGTCGTGTTTGAATATTTCTTTGTCCGATAGTTTTCTTTTGCTTCTTGTTTCCATTGTTTTCTTTTCTTTTGATTGAAATAATCCAGTCCTTTTTGAAAATTGTCTTTACTTTCTGGAGACATTTCCTTGAGAGTCATATCCAGAGCATCTTCAGCAAACTTCACAATATTTTTGATATCTTTCGCTATATTTTTATGCCCCCGATAGGGAGGCATCATAAATTTGACTTGTCCGTCCGTCCGTCCGTCCGTCCGTCCGTCCGTCATTCCGTCCAAAAACTTTAACATTGGCCATAACTTCCTTATTACTTAACATATTCGCATCATACTTTACCACAACATTCCTTGGTACATTACCTTTCTGTAGGCACATACTTTGGTGACCTTGACCCCTGGATGACCTTGACCTTCAACATAGATTGGCCATAATTTAAAATCAAAGCGGTGTCGGGGGCATTGTCATCTTACAGTGACAGCTCTTGTTTTCTGATAAAAAAGGGGGCTTTTTGCAGTGTCCTCGGGGACAGGTTACCCTGGGGTTACCCTAAAAATCAGCCAGAGTAAACTGTCACCCCCACGACCATTTTTCCTGTCTCAACGATGTACAGTGTAGTTTGGAATGTTAATTTCGTTATCAGGCACAGAAGAGTCAAGCCAATAAATATTTTAAATTGTTTAGGGGTAAGGTTTCCCAAGCTGTGGTCACTTCTCTCTGAAACATGTTACCCTGGCCTGTGAACCTCAGTCAACATTGTGAAAGATCATGAGTTCCAAAATGTTGCAGAACTACAGTCATCTCCTGTTTGATCAACATCGACACTTTCGTATACTGACACTTATTTGTTGGGAACAGGTTTGCACAGTTTATTTTTAATTTTTAATATTAGGGAACAAAAGTGCAAATCCCTATATGTTGTTATTCAATACATCGACCCTTACCTGGCAAATTTCTATCGTCTATTTTTAGCATCTGGCGGTAATGTGCTAATCAATAATGTCCCCTTGTTAACTAAATTATACCAAAGTGCGATTACAGGTCCTGATTTCGGCGATCAAACCACCAGGAACACAATACCCTCGTATCAATCTTTGGTTGGTCGAGGGTGAATTTGTCGTAACTTATTTATGCAAAAGGTATAGTTACACTAATTCCTTCCAACGAGTACAAATTGACCTTTTTTTACTGGGCTTTGTCTTTACGAAAATGGCAAGTCTTCATTTTATTTTGTTTGATTATTAGGCAAACATGGTGGTCGTTTTGCGTTGATCTATTTTGAAAAAAAAATTAATAAATGGCAAAGCCACCAGCAATGAGATGTAGACCCAACTCTCTTTTAGCAAAGACAGATGATTTTAGATTACAAATCTGCCCATTCAAATATAACACAGGATCAGTTGTCGAATTATTTTCCAAAATAAACAACTACCAAGATAGGTAGATCGACAATCGGTGATATATTGAAGCGAAAAATTCCATAATTCATTCTACTAAATATGATCTGATTGTTCCACTATCTCTCGATTTTAAGCTAAATCATGTCATAATCTATTTTAAACAACAGGGAAACAAATACCACCATGAAAACCGAGAAAGTGCATGGAAAATATCATTCTGTAGAGAACAATGTTCACAATCAAGGACAGAAATTTATCAAAGAATTCTTCAAAAAGTAATAGTTATCAAGTATCAATATTCAGGTTTAAGTCTTGTAGATAATTCATTGACATGCAACGGTAAAAAAGGGTATATTTTGTCCTCTAATTGAAGAGAACCAGAGTGCAGCTAATTTCTTATTGGGATGAACGCTGTTTAGTAAAAGGTTAAAGTTAGCGAATATCTTGCTTGGTTGCCCTTTCTCTTGTGACTTCTTAATAAATCTTGGTTTAATTTTGGTGAATAAGAACCAAGTTCATCGTTTAATGCATCAATGTATTTGTTGACATCATCTATCAGGCATGATTATTCGGGGTCATCTTCTATGAAGATTTGCGGGTTCTTATGTTCCTTTTTTTTGTTCCATAACTTATAATCCAATAACATGGAACATGCAAAATAGTTAATTTGACACTTGATAAAGGACATTGTTCCTTAATTGCCTTCAAGTGCCTAAAGTTGTCACAAAATAACTCAAAGGACTTGTTTGTTGGCCTTTTTATCTGGACAAACCTTTTGCCTTTGCTAGTAAAATCGCAAGTTCCAACCCAAACATATATGCTTATGTGTCTATGGAACTTAAAGAAAGTGTGGATTTTCTTAAGTGACAGAAAGTTAACTGCATTGGTTGAACTAAAACCACTCCTACCTAACCACAAAATTTTATTTTCTGTTAAATCCACAGGTTCTCCAACCTGTGGACAATACCTTTCTTTGCTATCAGTTATAACAACTGGCTTCAAGGATAAATCAGCTGAAACATTTATCTGTTTGTACTTATTATATGGCCTAAAGAAAGGACTTGAAGTTCTTGTTCCAGTATATGGCCCAAAGAATAAATTCAAAGTTCTCAAGTCTGTGTGATGCATCTCATTTATGATTTAAATGGTACATGATGAATGTGGATGTCTAGCCATCATGGCAATGATGAGAGAGACGATTAACTGAAACGAAAATGAAGTTACCATGAGAAAAATTCCCCAAAAGAAATACAAGTCCACATCCCGCTAAGAAATTGCCAAAAAAGTAGATGATTGCGATAAGTGCATTAAAACATTTAATTATAATAACAGATTCTAGAAACAAGCAAGAAATTCCAGAGAATGTAAATTAAGCTCAAGCTGCCTGGTGTGCAGCCTGATCTGCATCTACAATGTCTGCCTAACAGAAAATTGGTCCAGATACAGCAGGAGTAGAAATGTTTTCATTAATTCTAATAATGATGACGTAGTTAGCAATAATTGCGTAAATTTTGGCTTCAAATGAACTTTTATGACTTAATGGAAAAATATTTGAAGTAAGTGCAGAAAGCCCAGAGAGTGTAAAGTCTCACAGCAGCTCAAAGGCTTAAAAATGACAAGTATGCAGTATACACGCACAAAAAAGAGAGTTATGCCAAAATAAATGCAATATTGCTTAATTGGGTTCATATTTCTTGAATGATTAATCTCATTGCACTAAATATGTGTATACCAACAACATAAGCAAAAAATGGTAGTCAAAGGGAGATAATTCACACTACACCGCATAACAGTGGGCTAGATACTGCTCTGTAACAAGTTCCTTGTAATAAAAACAATAATGACTACAAAACCATAGTACTTAACTGTCTCAAACATAAGCACTCGTAGACATAAGAACAGTAGCAACTCTGCTCAAGCTGCACAACCGTGCAGCTGGAACAAGTCATAAGGCTCCAAAATATTTCTTTATGGTAAGCATCTAAGCCAATGAGAAAACTTTCTCATGAATATATATTTAGCTCAATTTTATTGTAAATTATTCCCTTTAAAAAATAACAATATGAAAGCTTATGAGCATTAGACAATCTAAGTGAATTTAGTCCCCCCCCCCCCAAAAAAAAAACCATTCTAGAAACATGTCAAGCAACATTTGCATAAACAAAATTGACTTTAGTAGAGCACAGTGGTCTCAGCAAAAGCTATTTGTCATTTATACACTGTTTATTTGTCCTTGTAAACAAATCCATAGAGAAAACACGCGACCATTTATGGAAGCCATTGAAACGTGCCAATTACTGACCTTGAGAGATTCGAGAAATACTGTATTAAACAAAAATGTCACACATCATGTGTACATAAGCATTGACAATAAATGTCCTAGAAAACAACTGCTATCCAAATTTGAGTAATTGTTCTTAGGAATGTAGTAATTCATATTAAGTGTCTCTAGCAAATGCTTCAGCATGGATGACAGCCACGCAGAATCTAGTAAAAGTGACGTAATATCCGCCCAAAGCGTTCGTACAAAAATTAAGCTACTAAAGTGTTTCGCTCCTACACTTATCATTGTTCTTTAGAAGCCACCTGTTACTCATTCGAAAGGAATGTGTTCATCAATGATCAACAAAGGTTGTTAACAACATCTGGCTGGTGTGTAACTACAGAGTTTTGACTGAAACCGGTGATGGTGGCAGTTAAGATTGATAATGTAGAGGATTTAGCCTTGGCGTTTAACATTACCAGCCTAAAGAATTATGGTAAGTATTCATGGCCTAAAAAGAACCATCTGAGTATTCAACTTGTTTATGAATTGTCACAAAAAAATCAGGAAAACTCGATAGATTTTGAGTATGAAGGAAAATAAATGACAGTTCAGGGAAAAAGACTAGCAGGGGCCCTGTCGCCCATGGCCCCTATATTTTATGCTGGGCCCCTTTTTTGGGGGGGAAAATCCCTTTGCCTCTAATGTTTGACCCGACAGCGGCACTCATTCTTTCCGACTATTTGTCTCTCACCAATGGGTTGATAATCGTAGACCTATGTGAGATAGCGGCTGGAGGCTAGGAAAGAATGTAGTGGTTGTACTGGTGATAGAAATACCAGGAATCCATTGTTAGGTGCTCCAGCCGCCGCGATATAACTGAAATAATGTTGAAAGCGGCGTTAAACTCCATTCAATCAATCAATCTTATGTTTGATATTGAATTTGTGAAGTCTGGGCCCCTAAGCTAAAATTGTTAGTAATTTTCCCTGCTGTTGCATACTACAATGGTTGTGAAGACTGGAAGGGATGGTGAAGGCTTTCTACTCCTACACCCCCCCCCCTGTCACCTACTCATCCCTATGATATATTCTAACTGTTTTTAAGATTGGTATCCTTTTACCACAGTGGTCAGCTTCTAGGTTGGCTGTAAATTCTTTGAGGTCTTCCTCAATGGGGATGTTTTTAATCACCCCCTCGGATGTCTTAAGGTGAGCTGGAGTGTAAACATAGCAATTAAAGTCGCATATTTTAATTTGCGAGGATTGTATAAGCCTGGCTGTTTGTTCTGCTGAGCACATCTCCAGGAATAGGCCCCCATCCTGCAGAGGAACTACCTGCTTTACAACATTACCAAGTGATGCATTAAGACCGCATGATAGAACAAGAGGCCCATATTTTTTAAAACCAATGCGGCTATCTCTCCCCCTCGGCCTAATGAACACTTTGTGGGGCCAAGTATCTTTCTGTAACTAATGGTTCATCGATTAACTTATCAGTTTGCCGAAGAAACTGTAGTTGGCCATTTTCTATATGTATATAGGTTGTACAGGTGGTTTAAATATAGGGATAGATTGTTGCTCAACACAGATGAAAAACACTCTTGTTTATTCTTGCAAAAATTTTGCACCGGGACTTTGCAAAGTGCTTGTCCCTCGGTACATAGCAAAAAAAAAAAAAAAAAAAAATTGCAAAGGGGTAATAAACAACACTAATTATGTCTATTCACACGACTTGACTTTCTGGTTTGTTGACCTAACTTTTTGTATTTTTGGCTAGGCCAGCAAAAGGGTGAATAAGAACTAATTTTATGGATAACACAGCATAATTATGTAAATACAAAGAAAAATCATAAATAATATGAAAGTAAGGTGAACCTAGTGAGTGGGGTAAGGCAGACTAATATGTAATGAAAAAATACAATTAGTGACAATCTTGGTTTAAAGAAACAAAATGGCGAATTCTAACTATATATACAATATATATATTCATATATACAATGAAAAATAATTCCCTTAAGGTGATCGATTTAGAATATGCAAGTATAAGAGTGTTTTGGGTAACGATCAGGTGTTACGACAATCCAAGATGGCGACATAAACAAAAGATAACAAAATGATCTCTTTAAACATGATTGAAGTCACGATTTTTATGGCTTGATTATTTACCTCTGTGGGTGGACCACAACGCATTTAACAAACAAAGACTTATGAAGGGGTTTCTGAGAGCTTTATTACTACATAACTAAACTACTCCTACCTAACTAGTAAAAGCGGGCTTGAAATAAGTGTACTTTGCATGTTGCGCAACTCATCATTAATCATAACTAATTTATAACAACAAAAGGTACATGTAGCATTTATTTATTTACATAAGAGGTAAAGACATGCTAATTGATGAATGAATGCATGAATGAATGAAAACTTGTCTTTCTTTGATCGAAGAAGTATGCAAATCCCAAAGGAAAGGGAGGGTGGGATATTTAAATTAACAGAGCTACATCTTAAAGCTGAATGCCAGGAACTCTCAGTGACCCCTAATCACTTGGGTTCAGAATTCGCATGACTGGGCAAGGTGCACGATGCCTTCGCTTGTTAAATGAATTAAAGAAACTTAATTCTATATATCACCAGTCATCACAGAAATCTTCCCAAATTTTTCGTAATGCAGCGTGCTCCACTTGTCACTTCCAAGCAAGCCGAGGGACATATCTCCGAACAATTGGACTGGAAGATATTCTTGCAATAAATACTCAAAGACACAAAAACGTTTATAACAGTACTGAATTGACCATAACTTGTAATATTTGCCTTTTCACCACAATATCAGCTTTAAACAAGCCATAGTTATGAGGCCTTCACCAAAGGCTGCAATTCATATATATTTATAGGGAGTTACAACTGTTTCTCGCTGAGGCATAGATGTGTTCTATAAAGACGAAATGACAAAATGCTGATGTATCTAGGCACTTTGCAGAGTTTCAAATATCTAAATCATCTTCTGCTTCCAAATATGCTTGGTACCTAACCTCTGCTACTACCATTCACATATATGTTTCAATAACTCTTGTGGCACAGCAATACGGCAGTCCAGGTACACAAGATGGGGTGAAAGTAAAACCATGAGTTTGATAAAAAGTCAAACTACATAATTTATTTACAAGCTACTACCGACAGAATAACAGTACAATCAAACATCTAATCTTAAGCATGATTCAGTTCTATTCATAATTCAATTCTAGTTCTGCCTTCTCGCAGCAGTGCAGGGTTATTTATACTACCTAGGTGATACCTAGGTGATTCATACAATTAGCATACAAGGTAACAAGGTAACGTGAGGTGGAGCCTCGTAACACAATAAGATTTGCGGTGTTTACACCTGTCAAGGCTACTATGTTACATCCCTCCCCAAGTTGTAAATTTTCTACTGGTTGAAAATTCAGTGTAATTAAATCGTAAACATTTGTTGATTCCTAATTGAAGAATTCCTACAAAGTATAAACAATAAATTTTGTCAATATTAAATGAATAATATAAATGGCAAGTAAGTAATATAATATATAAACACATCCTGAGATAAAATTCAATAAAATTCAAATGTATTGGTCATCACTTCATATAACTATTATTATCCAAAAATTATGTATCACAAAAATTTAAAATCCAGCAATAATGATCATGAGTTAATCCAAAGATAATCCAAAGATATGAGTTATTTTTTAAATATTGTTTTTACCAGCGCCGACACAGGAGTCTGTTTCCCGACATTCTTGTTGTAGTTGGTCGTCACGCTGTAGGGTAGCCAACATCGCCTGTGTTCATGGCCCGGGCGTCTCCGTAAATCCAACAGTAGATTCCACGATGTCACACACAGCGACATAAGTATATGTCGTGTCCATGTCACCTGGCGATATGTTCCAGATGCGTTGATTAAGCCTGACCACATGAGTCGCTAAGTGAAAGCCAAGTTTGTTGGCTAAATGCCCAGCGTAATGTTGCGGTAGATGCGGTATCGGTGTTGTGATTATTTCTTCAGCTATTTTTGAAATTTTGAACGATAATATTTCCCAATCGGAATTCATGTTGAAGTCACATTCACCTATCAGTCTTGTCCCAATTGGATATGTCATAAGGTGAAACAGGTGAAACAACAAGGTTATAAAATGTATTCTTCACCACAAAGCACTTTGAGAGTAACCCTGTGGACTTAATGATTCATGCCTGTAAACTTTCTGTTAAGGTATAAGGGTACAATGTAGCTTGATTCTGTTGGTAGGTTCCATCCAACACAGGTGCAGTGGACAGTTCACTCCTGTCCGACTCCTTGGATCTGAGTTCAACTATATATCATCAAGATAGGCGGTGGTAAAGTCACTTAACCCTTCAAGGACATGATTCATTAGCTGTTGAAAGATAGCTGGAGCATTAGTCAGCCCGAAAGGCATGACGTTAAAAGAAAATAACCCACGGTGACAGGTGAAGACCGTCTTATCTTTATCACCTTCATCCATCATGACTTGCCAGTAACCTGATTTCAGATCGAGGGAACTAAAGTACTTGGCCTTACCTAATAAAGCAAGTATGTCATTGATCACGGGGAGAGGGTATGAATTCGTTTTTGTAATCTGATTCAGTTTTCTAAAGTCAACACAAAAACGTTTTGTCCCATCTTTCTTATCTACAATAACCACGGGAAAAGACCATGCTGACCTACTTCTGTCAATTATTTTTGCCTCTAACATCCCATCAATTGTCTTATCCATAACATTCCTATTATTCAACTGAGTATAGTATGGTTTAAGACGAATGTGTTCGTGATCACCATTAACTATTTTCATCCGAACTGTGTCAGTATGACTGAGGTCGGCATCTGTTTTTGCTAATAAATCCGAATTCTTCTGGAGTATATTAATGGCTTTTGGTTTCAAGTTTGGCGGAATACATAAGTTAGCCAAGTCATTAGTGTCAAGTTTATAAGAATTTTTAGGTAAATTTTCTCTTGCTGACATTCCTGCGATAGTTTAATCTATGCTCATTATTTTAGCTGAACTGACTTATTGAACATAATAATATTTATATAATAATATTTCAATTCAGATTACGAACTACATAAAATTCATGGCTCATTTTCAAGCCTCCTAGCATCATATCTATTTCAGCAATTCCATCTATATGTAACTGATTTATTCCAGCCGTAGTAAAATCTAAGTTATGTTTTTGTAGCTTAGGTTTGTTTTTTAAAGTATCATATACGCGACCATGTATCAAGGAAACTTCAGCTTCCAAATCTAGTAAAGCAGGATATTTTTGCTTCTAGAATTTGATCAAAAGAGAGTTTGGACCCTTTACAACAGAATTTATTTGAATACATTTTCTCTTGGATTTTCCTTCTAGTTTGTTTTCTGTTTTTCTTCCCACATCGGATTCTACATGTGGGAAGCTTGCAAGTTTAAATTTTGCTGCCGATTTCGATTTTGCCTTCTTTTATTTGGACATTCCTTAACTTTATGCCCGGCTGACCACAACCAAGCATAACAGCTGTCTGTTTTGAAACTGCGGATTATCCCCATGAAATGATGGATTTTCTCCAGCAGCTTGCCTTTCTTAAAGTACAGTCTTTAATATGGTGACCGATTTTTCTACAAAAATGGCACCTAATTTTTGGTCGTGAATAACTTACACTTCCATAGGTGTTTCTTCTCTCTTATTGTATTGCTGTTGATTTAAACATAAATTAAACCGTTTTCGTAAATTCTGCTCGCCGGTTGTAATTTGAACTGCCTCACTAAAGGTTGCCGGATTATCCCGCATGACATTCATTTTCATTGAGTCTTCTCAGAGACCATCAATGAAATAACCAATCAAATGTCTTTGTAGTTGGTCTGGTCCATCGAATGCGTCCTCGGCCAATGCCAAAAGTCATTTGGCACAGCAATATGGCACACCAGGTACACAAGATGGGGTGAAAGTAAAACCGTGAGTCTGATATTAAGTCAAACTACATAATTCATTTACAAGCTACTACCGATAGAATATCAGTACTATCAAACATCTAATCTTAAGCATGATTCAGTTCTATTCGTAACTATACCCCCCACAACGAAGTTATGGGGGGGTTTACTGGAATCAGGTTGTCTGTCTGTCTGTCTGTCTGTCCGTCTGTCTGTCCGTCCATCCATCCGTAGACATAATTTTGTGTCCTCTTCTCCTCCCACAGTTTTGGACCAATTTTGCTGAAATTTGATCAGGTTGTTTCCTATCATATAAAGTTGTGCACCTGCAATTTTCATCCAGATCCGGTCATTAATTTTAGAGTTATGCCACTTTGAACTTTTAAGGAGGGGGTACATTTTTCTAATTTTGTGTCCTCTTCTCCTCCCACAGTTTTGGATCAATTTTGCTGAAATTTTATCAGGATGTTTCCCATCATATGAAGTTGTGCACCTGCAATTTTCATTCTGAACCAGTCATTATTTTTAGAGTTATGCCATTTTGAACTTTTTATGGAAGGGGGGGGGTAGTCAAAATTTAAATTTGCAAAACTCAGTAACCATAAGGGGAGTAACCAAATTGGGTAATTAATCCTATCATATGAAGTTGTGCACCTGCAATTTTCATTGTTTTGGGGTGACATAGGTCAAAGGTCAAGGTCACAGTAAATTTTTTTTCAATTTTCATTTCTTGATTCTAAATCGAGAACCAAGGGACCTAGAATCATTAAACTCTATGTAAATGTTACTTATGACTCAAGGAAGTACCCTATTGTTTTTAGGTCACATAGGTCAAAGGTCAAGGTCACATTAAATTTTTGTTTAGTTTTCGTTTCCGGACTCTAATTCAAGAACCAAGGGATCTAGAATCATGAAACTTCATGCAATTGCTGTATATGACCTCAATATTTGTTACAAACACATCTTGCACTTAAAGCACTTACATTTTGACAAAGTGCTGGTGGGGGGTATAAGTCCCCTCTGCGACAGTTCTAGTTCAATTCTAGTTCTGCCTTCTCAAAGCAGTGCAGGGTTATTTATACTACCTAGGTGATTCAAACAATTAGCATACAAGGTAACAAAGTAACGTGAGGCTGAGCCTCGTAACACAATAAGATTTGCGGTGTTTACACCTGTCAAGGCCTACTATGTTACACTCTTAAGTTAGTTGGTTCTATCTTTGCCTTTCTCTCTTTTATCAAAGTCTCTCTTTGCAAACTTAAACTTTACCCTAGCAGGTTCAAGTTCAACCTTTTGTTTTATTAGCTCAGCTGTTTTTGGAGAAAACCCGAGTTATTGCTATAGCCTCCGTGTCGTTGTCATTGTTGTGCAAAAACTTTGACATTTTGTTATATCTCTGTTTCTACTAAAGGCATTCTCTTGAAACTTGGCAAACTTGTTAACCATCAAAAGAGCAATCTATACTATCAAGGGGGATAACTCTAGATGCATTTTGTGCAAATTATGCCCCTTTTTCGACTTAGATTTTTTCCCACCATCCAGCACTCGACAGCAGAGCGTAGGCCCCCGTAGACGGTGCTCTTGTTAGGTCTGAGGAACCAGAAGAGTTGCAAATTTGTCCTTGTTGAATGTATGTCAGTTCTTGATGATTTTTAGTTCACCAGAGCACAAAGTGCTCAAGGTGAGCTATTGTGATTGTACAATGTCCGTCGTCTGTTGTGCAACGTGCCTCGTATGTTGTCCACAATTTCTTTAAACATCTTCTCCTCCTAAACCGGTGGGCCAATCTTGATGAAACTTGGTTGGGATGTTACTTGGGTCAAGCTCTACCAAAGTTGTTCATATAAATCAAATCCACCCTTAACTCTCCCTTTACCCCTAACAAAAAGGGAGTAAATAGGAAAATCAACCCTTTTTACATAGAATCAAAGTGCGAAAAAATCTTCAAAAATCTTCTTCTCTGAAACCAGATGGTAGACAGCTTTCATATTTGGTATGTAGAATTATCTAGTGGACATCTACCAAGTTTGTTCATATCAAGACCCTGGGATCATATTTTGGCCTTGCTAGTGCGCATCCCTTTTAGCTCTTCTGAGTGCAAAGGGTAAAAAAAGGAAAATCAAGACCCTAAGGTCCTATTTAGGCTCCAACCAGGCACACCCCATTTAGCTCATCTGAGCACAATGGGTGAAAATAGGAAAATCTTCTTCTCTGAAACCAGATGGCAGTCAGCTTTCATATTTGGTATGTAGCATCATCTAGTGTACCTCTACCAAGTTTGTTCATATCAAGACCCTGGGGTCACATTTGGGCTCCATCCAGGTGCATCCCTTTTTATATAGAATCCAAGAGCCGAAAGGCATATTTTTCTTGCTCTTGGCTGAAAACATTCGATAGTATTGATCTTATGCAGATCTCCTTGTTGACATCTGCCAATCGAATAAATGTGATGTCCAAGGGGTCAAAGAGACTCAGGTGAACTATCTAGGACCATCATGGTCCTCTTGTACTTGAAGCTATTTCATTGTCATTTTTCATACGGTTTCATGTACAGTCTCGTTCATTTAAGCCTCACAGTAAATTGACCTCACTTCTTTTTCTCATACTCATATCACATAAATTCCTGTTCAACATGACAATAAAATCTTTTGGAAGTCCTTGGAAGTTTTCATTCATGGTTAATAATCTATGCTTTATAGTATTCAAACTGTTAATACTTCTAGATGTCAGATTATAAACTAGTGAACATCTTAATCAAATAAACAATGTGCAAGTCTTGATTTATTCTCATCTATCTTGCTCAATGGGTACTCTAAACCTTTCTCTGTAAATTTTCTCCTGACCCCTGTCCAAGATCCATCTTGACTTGAAGTTGTCTCCATGATAGCTGTTGCTTCTGGGATCAATACTTGTACTTGTGTCACAGGATCTCAAGTGCCTACACCAACATAACTAAAGGGGGGAGTAGGTTGTGTTCTCTCTATAGGTAGATTGGCCATTTGTTGACACTGAGACTCACCACACAACAAGAGGCAGATAACTGTTTTTTATTAGCTCCACTGGCTGAAAGCCACTGGGGCTATTGTCATTGCGTTGTGTCCGTCGTGCGTCTGTCCGTCCGTCCATCCGTGCGTGCGGTCGTAAACTTTTTCTTTAAAAATCTTCTCCTCAGAAACTACTGGATGAATTTCAACCAAACTTCACAGGAAAGATCCTTGGGTGACCCTCTTTCAGAGTTGTTCAAGAAATTTTGATTCAATGAAAAACATGGATTAAAGGGGCGTGGCTAATTTCCAAATATGGTAAAAAGTGACTTTTCTCAGATTCTAATTGATGGATACCAATTAAATTTTACATGAATAATCCTTGGGTGACCCTTTATCAGTCTACCAAAAACTATTGTGATCAGATGATAAATATACATTTTATGGGCGGAGGTCATTTCTCTATATGTTATATAGTGGAGACTTTGAAAATCATTTTCTCAGAATGTCATTGATGGATATCAACCAAATTTCACTGGAATGATCTTTGGGTGACTCTATATCAGTGCACCAAAAATTATTATGATTGGATGAAAAATATGCATTTTATAGGCGGAGGTCATTTCTCTATATGTTATATAGTGGAAACTTTGAAAATCATTTTCCAGTGCTCCAGATAATTTCAAAGGCCATCAGTACAGTACTGATTGAAATAATTTTCAATCAGTACCTGATATGGAGGATCAGTACAACTTTCGGTAAAGAGCAAATGGAAGAAAAGTGAATTTTCATTTCTTTCTTAATTATAACCTAAAAAACAAGTTTTTGTACCTGAACTGCTTTAACAACAATACAGCAACCCTTTCATTAAATGTAGTTTTCTTTTCTTTTAATCATTGAACATTCTTTAAAAAATACCTTTTTTTTTGTTTTAAATTCAATAATCAGGGCTTGAAAATTCTTTCTACTCGTCCTGCTGTATAAAAGAATATAGTGATACATTAATTTCATTAGTGAAATTTTGCAAAATCCACTCGTCCTGCTTATATAGACAAAGAAGGAAAAATCATGCAGGACGAGTAGAATTTTAAAGCCCTGATTGAAACAGTTAAGAACAGAAAAATACCCCCCCCCCCCCTTGGATCAGTTAAATGTACGATATTTCATTGTATTGAATTTTCTTAAATTGTTTTCTTTCATATCTTCCATTTTTTCTATTTTTTGTTTTTTTTTCAGCAAAATTATCATCTTAATATTTTATAAAATATGCGTATCTGCTTGAACCAGCGTAAGTATCAGAAAGCAAAGTCTACTTTCACTTTACCTTCTCACGGTCGGAAGAACGATGATAACATAGCACTAGAACTGATGAATTAGGACGAATAATTAATTTTGAACAGCAGATTCCAGATCAATAGTCATTTTTACTCAGAATCTTGATTTCTCTTGTCAAAGCAGACATTCAAACCGTCGAAAACGAATCTGCTTGCCGCGAACCTTCGTCTTACCGCCTGAACTTTTTTCAGTGATGGAGTATGTTATTTCGTCCATGAACGATTTGATAACTGATCTGGGATTTAGTGAGGGTTTTTTTAGTAATCCATTGAAAAAAAATTCCCTGACGTTTTATGTTTATCTGCCGATTAGCGTAATTTTGCTGTAATTTTTGCGGTCAGCAGATCAGCTGGTCTCGTAAGCACCTCGATGCTGGGTACCACAATGTTTACAAATAATTTTCCCACGGTCCGCATTCCATTGTCACGGGAATAGTCGAAAACGATCGGTAACTTCCGAGTGCGTATTTACAACGTTACTAACAATCGGGAAACTTCGGCGATGCTATTTTCCAGTTTACAAAAAAAGTCCGAGCGGGTAACGTAGATGCTCGTCAATATCGGGAATAGCCGAAATTATTATCTTGAATTCTACAAAGTGACTTCCCTTTGATTTACGCGTTCGTACCCAGAAATATCCGTACACGCCAAAAACATTCCGTATCTTTTACGGAGTTTTGCTAAAAATGATCCGTAACCAGTAATTTTACATCCGTAAATTACGGAAAAACGGAGCTTATCTAGAGCGCTGATTTTCTCAGAATGTAATTGATGGATATCAACCAAATTTCACTGGAATGATCCTTGAGTGACCCTTGATCAGTCTATAAAAAATCTTCGTGATTGGATGGAAAATATGCATTTTATGGGCGGAGGTCATTTCTCTATATGTTATACAGTGGAAACTTTGAAAATCATTTTCTCAGAATGTAATTGATGGATATCAACCAAATTTCACTGGAATGATCTTTGAGTGACCCTTGATCAGTCTACAAAAAATCTTTGTGATTGGATGGAAAATATGCATTTTATGGGCGGAGATCATTTCTCTATATGTTATATAGTTGAAACTTTGAAAATCATTTCAACATCAGTAGAACCCAAAATATCTTAAAATATAGTCAAACCTTAGATGTGCTATTTCAAGAATTTCAAGCCTGTGGAGCGACTCAAGCCATTCATGGCTTTCTAGTTTACACCAACGCGAAGTAATCCATTTTCATCCAGAATTGGGCTCAAACCTACAACATAACCAAATTTACTGATCTGCTTTCTATACTGTAAAATCTCAATTTCCTTCTCAAAGCATTGTCTCTGAATCATATTTCAAATCATACACTCTGTTTCATCCTTCAAAGATAACCCAACATCTCGGGGTTCATTATACATCATTATTTTGAAGTCCTGTTATGTCTTTTTAAGCAGAGATATTGCTTTCACAAGTTTTATACAACTAGAAAATCTTTCCAACCTTTGAGGCAAATCACAATAAATAACAGTTTTTAGCTCCACTGGCTGAAAGCCACTGGGGTTATTGTCATGGCATTGTGTCCGTCGTGCGTCTGTCCGTCCATCCATCCGTCCGGTCATAAACTTTTCTTTAAAAATCTTCTCCTCAGAAACTACTGGATGGATTTCAACCAAACTTCACAGGAATGATCCTTGGGTGACCCTCTTTCAAAGTTGTTCAAGAAATTTTGATCCAATGAAAAACATGGATTTAATGGGCGTGGCTTATTTCCAAATATGGTAAAAAGTGAGTTTTCTCAGATTCTAATCAATGGATACCAATTAAATTTTACATGAATAATCCTTGGGTGACCCTTTATCAGTCTACAAAAAATCATTGTGATCGGATGGAATTTTGGATTTTATGGGCGGAGGTCATTTCTCTATATGTTATATAATGGAAACTTTGAAAATCATTTTCTCTTAATCTAACTGATGGATATCAACCAAATTTCACTTGAATGATCCTTGAGTGACCCTTTATCAGTCTACAAAAAATCATTTTGATTGGATGAAAAAAATGTATTTTATGGGCGGAGGTCATTTCTCTATATGTTATATAGTGGAAACTTTGAAAATCATTTTCTCAGAATCTAACTGATGGATATCAACAAAATTTTACTTGAATGATCCTTGAGTGACCCTTTATCAGTTTACAAAAAATCATTGTGATTGGATGAAAAATATGTATTTTATGGGCGGAGGTCATTTCTCTATAAGTTATTTAGTGGAAACTTTGAAAATCATTTTCTCAGAATGTAACTGATGGATATCAACCAAATTTCACTGGAATGATCCTTGAGTTACACTTTATCAATTTACCAAAAATTATTTTGATTGGATGAAAAATATGCATTTTATGGGCCGAGGTCATTTCTCTATATGTTATATAGTGGAACCTTTGAAAATCATTTTCTCAGAATTTGATTTTTGGATATCAATTAAATTTCACTGGAATGATACTTGAGTGACCCTTTATCAGTGTACCAAAAATTATTTTGATTGGATGAAAATTTACATTTTATGGGTGGAGGTCAATTCTCAATATGTTAAATAGTGGAAACTATGAAAAACATTTTCTCAGAATGTAAATGATGGATATCAATCAAACATTTTTTTGTATGATCTTTTGGTGACCCATTATCATGCAGTCAAAAATTATTTTGATTTGATGAAAAATATGTCTTTTAATAGCAGAGGTCATTTCTCTATCTGTTATATAGTTGAAACTTTGAAAATCATTTTCAACATCAGTAGAATCCCAAATATCTAAAAATCTTGTCAAAACATTTATTTGCTTTTACAAGAATTTCAAGCCTGTGGAGCGACTCAAGCCATTCATGGCTTTCTAGTCTTAGAAATCACTTCCAGACAAATTTCTCTGTCCTCAATAGGCTGTGCAGGAGGGTATGAATACATATTTATATAACTAAATCTCTCGTTGAGCCCTTTTGAGTCTTTCACCCATAACCTAACATCAAACTTGTCTACTGTCTTTGAGGATATTGTAAATTATGTGTAGAAAACAATGCTGCTCACCGATCTTAGCTGAAGAGTAGATGGTTTCCAAATTCCAAACGTTTACACACAAGCTCAACACAGGTCTTGTATTCGTGGTAGTCGGGCTCCGAATGAATTCCCTGGAATGCTAGAGGCGGGTTTGGGCACGTGAACCCGGAGAATGGGTGGGGCCTAAAGGCACATGTGACGAACCGATGATATAATACATATGCTCGGTCTAGGGCAGTCATTATTATGATTTTGCTCCATATTCCTCCTCGTTTTATAAATGTGTCTCCATATAGCACCAATGTCTTTCTCTTACTGACTTTCTAATCCTTTACCTAACTGTATAAGGTGTACCTCAAGTCACAAAGATCCTGCTACAATCAGGTTGTTCCAGGGACTGGTCAATTTCTAGCACTGCATCATTACATTGATTAGATAGCCTATTGGTCCTATTGAACCAATCACACTTATTTTACATAGCTACAACCTCAAAATTTCCAAATGCTCGGTCATTTAAGTTCTGATAAACCACAAATGTACAGATTGTCTCACTGTTCGTATTTCAGAATCAATTTGAATAAATTCAGTCCTGACGAACCATAGGCGTAAACATTCTGTCCAGTGTATTGAAATCAATTCAGTGTATTTAGATCAATCGGTCCTGATGAACCACAATTGTAAAGATCCTGTCAAATGTATTTAAAAATCAATGTTAATGAAGCGCAAGAGCGTTAATTCGGTCCTTTGCTCCTGGATTTTCATAATTTTAATCAATAGAGTCCTGCTGCACCGCAGTTGTAAAAAAAGTATTTGTGTAATTCCTAACTTAAAATAACAGTTCAAAGCACTTTAAAAGGTGATATCTGGTCCTGATGGACACAAAAATTTAACTGTGGTACCTTTGCTATGCTGTAGGTGGGAAGGGGTCTGGTTGAGGTTCAGTGAGAAAAAGAACTTCATCCTCCATTGAGAGGTTGTCATATGCGGTGTTTGCAGTTCCTGGGTGGGTTTTGCCTGTGACTTAGGAGGACCAGATGTAACGGTTATCCTCTTCAGTCCCTGAGCTGCAGACATTTCTTCAAGCAATCTCCGTCGCCTCTCTGGATTCAGCCTATTTGGCTTCTTTGACCTTGAATCAGACCCTAGTACATCCCACCGCTCACTGAAAAGTGTAAACATATTATTGTGTTAGGATTCCCCCAGGCGGTTGATAAGATAGGATAAAGATTTCCAGTGAATAAGAGCTACTTCACAATTCACTAGGGCATATGAAAAAGTGTCAGGGCAAGGCCACTATGCTCCTTGAGTAAGGTCCTTGAGCAAGGGCCATCATTGCTCTTTGTAGAGTCACTAGTATTTCTGTGTCTGCCCACAGGTTTGCCTCCAGGTTGACCAAATTGACAGCCGCCATCAAAGTGCAGTTGGTAGCGCGTGGGACTGTCAATCTAGAGGTCCTGGGTTTGATCCCTGATGGCGGCACTCATTCTTTCCGACTGTTTGTCCCTCACCAATGGGTTGATAATCATAGACCTATGTGAGATAGCAGCATGAGGCTAGATAACAATTTGGTGGTTCAACTAGTGAGAGAAATACCAGGAATCCATTGTTTGGTGCTCCTGCTGCCGCGATATAACTGAAATAATGATGAAAGCAGCGTTAAACTCCATTCAGTCAATCATTGACCAACCCAACCAGTCCCTGGACGGTCCCCTTTTGACCCAGAATATATTGTGCCAGCATCTCCAAGGTGTGGCGTCTGCAGGCCTGAAATTGATGATTTGCTAACTCAGCAGGTGTCTCCTCATCATGGCCTTGACCTGAGAGGTGTTCAGCCCTTAGATGACTCTTAAGTTTAAAAATTGTTGCCTTGCAACCACTCACTGGGCATTGTTTCTTCTGAGGTTCTAGGTTTTGGACTGAAGGCTCTCCCATACCTCTGCAGACATGGCCTATCGGAACCTTTTATCTTAGTTACCCTTAGGTTTATGTGTTGGTTACGTGGGGAGGGGGTCCGTTCTCTTTGGTTAGTTACTTGAGGCCTGTGGCAAGAAGTTGAAGCTCTCCTTCTTAAGAGTCTCGTCTATGGACCTTTCCCTGCGTGGGTAGGAAGTCCGACCTCTAGGACGTCTGTTTTCCTTAACCCTTTCTCTTGATTTACTGTCATGATGTCCACTGGACCTATCCCTACGAGGGGAGGTCCTCTGCACTACTCTACGTGGTTCCACCATTAGGGCTGCCAGAATCTTCTGACGACTGTCGGACACAACCGAGGAATGTCCAGACTCCCATGGTGGCACAAAAGAACTTTTTTATTGGATGGGATTTGACCAAATAGTAAATCCTGGTGAGCAAATAACAGGGGCTGATTTTGCTGAAAAGCTTACAGGGGGCCTTGATTCAGCGGTGTTTTCTCTGACTCGGTTTAGATTGGGATCGTCCAAGAGCCTCACATCCTGACATAAGTAATGTCTTGATTGTGCAGAAAAGCTTACAAGGGGCTTGGTTCAGTGGCATTCTCCCTGACTCTGTTTAGATTAGGATAGTCCAAAAGCCTCACATCCTGACATACATGTCTGGCTTCCGCCAGCCTTGACCTAACCTGCCTTTTCCTGTAGTTCGCCCCGAAAGGATTGGGGAATAATGTGACGGTATCCTCCTCTGACAAAGCCAATCTAATACACTTTTTCTGGAAGTTCTAGATCCAGAGCCAATCCCTTCTTAATCTGGCAAGCTCATATTGGTCCCAGACCCATGCTACAAAACTCGCCCTGTCTAACCATGGCCTACTGTTGATATCAGTACTTCCTGTACAAGTTGGGCGGGGTCCTGCTAGACATTGTTTGCAGCTAGACTGCTGGCCATACATTTGGGGTTTAAAGGAAGGGTCTTTTTCACAGACAGGACACATGTACTTGTCCATTTGTTTTCCCATCCCCAGAGGTGATACACGGACCATGATACCACTCTAGGCAGTAGTCACATTGGATCATGAACCTCCCTTAGTCTGGCAGTCTACACAAGCAATACTTTACCTCAGCTCTAGGTGCTTGATCTGCAGGATTCTGTTGACTTGGAATATACTTCCATGTTCTGGTTAGGTATTGTGAAGGACACATCTGTGTAAAATCTTTGGACTTTATTGTTAATGAAGCATTATTGTTAATGTAGCCTAAAACTACACGGCTGTCTGTGTGGAAATGGATACTCTCAATAGGAATATCTAATGCTTCTCTTAAATTTTCACCCAATTCAATGGCTAATACTGCTGCACAAAGTTCCAATCTGTGTATAGTGTTGCCACTCTTTGGAGCTAATTTTGCCTTGCCATACAATCCACATTACCAATTATTACCCACCCTAATGGGGTCTTCTGAGCAAACAGCATATCTGCTTGGTCAGTAGTCAATTGTTTAAAAAGAGGGTATATGGTTTATTATATAGTTAGAAGAGTAGGAAAGTAAATACACCAGCAGCAAAAGTTGTTAAAAACCCTTCTCAGGACTGTTAGAAATCTATGAATATATGCAATTTACCACAGGGTCCCTAACTGACTCATGGAGATATTTTAATAGACGAAAAACCAGTAATTAATTAGATGGCTTTAATAATGTGACTTAGCTTGAAAAGGTTAAAAAATATTAACAAATAGAAATAAAATACATAATGAATAGCTAAAATGAGTAATTTACAGGTGTGTAGCTTTTTATGCCCCCGTATCGAGAGATTGGGGGCATATTGTTTTACTCATGTCCGTCTGTCCGTCCGTCGTCTGTCTGTCCGAAAACTTAACCCAAAAACTTAACCTTGCCAAAATCTTCAAGCCTATTCAAGATACAAAGTTAATATTTGGCATGATGATAGATCTCAATGATCCGCATCCCCTGGTACCATAGTCAAGGTCATGTGACAAGGTGAAGGTCATCTGTCAAGGTCAAACTTTGAAAAAACCTAACCCGAAAACTTAACCTTACCAATATCTTCAAGCCTATTCAAAATACAAAGCTAATATTTGGCATGATGATAGATCTCAATGATTCGCATCCGCTGGTACCAAAGTCAAGGTCATGTGACAAGGTCAAGGTCATCTGTCAAGGTCAAACTTTGGAAAAAAATGCCGTTACAGGGGTATTCGTGTTTCACAAACACACCTTGTTTAAAAGGTTATAAGTTAAAAGCAGGCCGTTCCAATAATTAAGCCCGCAAATGGATTGCCTTTGAACAGAATTATGCTCAGAAGGCTTCTAAATGGTTGACTGGTCCTTATTGGGAAATTTGGTCAATCCACTTTTGATAGTTTAGCTGTCGATGAAATATCAATGCAAAAAATACAGACCCCCAACTGTCTGAACAAGGTGGAAGGGTGGGGCTTATTTTGATTCCGAAATCTTTGAATGACATCTCCTCCTGAATTGCCGGGCTGATTTCAATGAGACTTTACCATAAAGTGCCTTTGATGACCCTCTTCAATAATTGTTCGCAAAATTAAGATTGGCCCAACAGTATGGGCGTGGCAGGGCAGGTCTTATTTTATGTCTCCTCAATAATGAATGGGTGGGCAGGGTCTATGATGACTTAAAGTTTTTAGAATAGCATCTCTTCTTCAACAATTAGGCAAATATAATGAAACTTTGCCAAAAAGTCACATGAATGAGATCCACTGGACCAATAGAATTCAGGTGAGTGGTTTAGAGCCATTCTTGTCCTCTTGTTTAATCTCCCCAACACATTGTTGCAACTTGCTTACAGATAGCATTGAATTAGATTATTGTGCAGCCCAGACTGTGGTAAGTCCAAACTGTATAAATTCACATAAAGGCTCGCAGCCAGGTCTTCATACCATCCTCATTCGTTATATTAGGTGTTATTAACGTACTTTACTGTACTAAATAATGACTTAATCAATCCTTTTAATTCTGCGACCCTTCACCAGTGAGGAAGCAGATGTTTGAGCATTTGAAGATGACTAGATCTGGTTGAACCGTAAATGGAAGGAGGTAAGATAGGTCAACAAACTTGTAGGCCCAAATAGCCTTCTTGACTTGATTGGAGCAATAGGCTTTTGGTCTGGAGCCAGGTTCCCACCTAGCAAAATGTCTGTGTGGATGTCCCCTGGAGCCTCATCCTCCAAAAAGTCCTTAACCTGGAGTAGTCTGTGGTAGGCAGGAATGTCCATTTGAGGAATTGACATTGAGTTCATGGTACTACGCCAGAGTTGGCCACGGACCGGCATGTAGTCATCAGGTTCACCTTCAGAGCTATCCTCATGCACTATAGTAATCGTTTTCTGTGTTTAAGCAGATTTTCGTGACAGGGGTTCCATGATAGTAGTGTTTGTGTTCGTTTTGGCCAGATATGCCTGTTTGGCTGATTGTGGTATGGCCGACTGCTTGACATTTGTGGTTCTGATGGCCTGGTCTTAGTTTGTGGCGAAGGGTCCTCATCACAGCAATTACAGGAGGATGCTGTAGAAGCAGGACGGCCGGTTGCTGCATCTGGAATGAAAAATATAGTAATTAGGCGAAGCTAGGTGCAAAAAATGCAAACAGTCCTTTGAACAACATGGCCAATGTGGGCATGGCCAAAATGCAGCTCTATCAGGCAAAGGACCTGCAGCAGAAAAGAGAATATTTAATGTAAATGGGAGCAAGGCTACCAAAAGCCTAATAGCATATATGTTTTGTCATAGATAAAATATGGATATACTTGACAATAAAGGCATGACAGGGGTGCACCGCACTACCCAATATTGGATCAATGTATTCTACAGCCCCTAAACACCCCCACCTACCCACCCTAGACATATTACATTGGCTGTATGGGGGTAAGAGTGGGGAGTCTTATAAGCAATTAAACAAATGACAAGCCTTTCTTCTTTTCCAATCTCCATCATCTATAACTGAGAACTCAGTGGATAGTACCGCCACCCACAGCAACAATAGCTGCCCTTAAGTTTTGTAAGCAGTTTGAGCTGGCCTAGTCGGGAAAGGTTGCAACCATCTTGGCAAAAACGTGTAGCTTTGGCTTCAGCAGACCAACCTTATAGTTTCCATAAAAAAGCCATACCTGGAAAGCGCTCTTGTAATTAGTTGGCCAATTCACCATTGAGTTTGTCAGTCCGTGTGTTGAACAAGGAAAGATTGACTGGGAACCTAGTCCAAATTGAGGGGGTACACCGCTGGACAAGCTGGCACACCACAACCTTCGAGACTGATGTAATGTCCAATGATGTGCCTACTAGGCTAACCAGATCCTGGGCTATGGCTAGTACAGATTGGATCATTGATATATGTTGTTGGTACCCACGATCAAGATTATTTATTCCAGTTCAAAATCAGTAATGTTCTCAGAATGGCAATAAATTGTTGCAATATTTGAGCCCCCTTGACTCGTCAACAGTTTCACACGGTTTACCTTCTCTAAGCAGCCTGGGATAGGAAGCACACCTCTGTGTCTGTTCTTGGCTTATGTGTTCTTTTTTTAGCTCGCCCAGGACGAACGTCTTGGAAGAGCTATTGTCATACCCTTGGATGTCAGCGTCGGTGTTGGCGTCCGTGTTAGGTTAAGAATTTTCATTTCTATCAATATTAATCCTAGAGGCCTTACATTTCACATAAACGCTCATTAGGGTATAGGCTCTTCGGTCAAGTGCTGTTTGTGACAAGTAGCAGTTTGGGCGAGCTGTGTTGACTGCTGACAGCCCTTGTTTTATATGGAGGCTTCTTTGAAACAAAGGAGGTTCAGGTCTCCCTCCTTTCTGTATGTCTTTCCTTTTTACACGCTGCTGGAGGCGGTTGTATATATGTGTAGTCTTCTCTGTCTGTCCATCCGTCTGTTCATCTGTATATACGTCCACTTTACTTGTGAACGCAACTCCTCCCCCATTTATGGACCGATTTTGAAGAAACTTTCACAGAATGTACCTAGTCACCTGACTATGAGCATGAAGTCACAGTTTGGTGGATTTCAGCTGCATCATGGAAAAAGGGGACTTCATGTAAAAAATCTTGTGAACTCAAGTCCTCCCTTATTTATGGACCAATTTTGATAAAACTTTCACAGAATGTTCCTAGTCACCTGACCATGGGCATAAGGTCACAATTTGGTGAATATCAGCCGTATCATGGAAAGAGGGGCCTTCATGTAAAAAATTTGTGAAATAACTCCGCCCTCATTTATGGACAGATTTAGATGAAATTTTCACAGAATGTTCCTAGTCACCTGACCATGCCCATGAAGTCATGGTTATGTGTATTTAAGCTCATGGAAAAAATGACCTCATATAAAAAAATCTAGTGAACGCGACTCCTCCATCATTTATGGACCAATTTTGATGAAACTTCCACAAAATGTTCCTAGTCACCTGACCTTGTTCCTAAAGTCACATGTTTTTTGTGTTTTTTTTTAAATTATATCTGCATGGGAAAATGGGGCCTTCATGTAAAAAATCTTTTGATGCATCTCCTCCCTCATTTATGGACCGATTTCAATAAAACTTTCAATTAGGTCACGGCTTTGGTGAATTTCAGCCATGTCATGGAAAAAGGGGCCTTCTTGTTAAAATTCTTTTGAACGCAATTTACCTCCATCTATGGAATGATTTGGATGAAATTTTCATGTACAAGATGTTCATTGCTACCTGAATTTGTGCATGTTGTTGCAATTAAGTGAATTTTAGCCATGCCTTCATGTCAAAGTTCTTTTTATTATTATATTAAGTTGTAGTTTAAAGAAGCATTAAACCCCATTCAATC
The DNA here is from genome assembly GCA_948146395.1 of Fragum whitleyi. NCBI lineage: Eukaryota > Metazoa > Mollusca > Bivalvia > Cardiida > Cardiidae > Fragum > Fragum whitleyi. The sequence goes on from OX411550.1 coordinate 69,063,845, forward strand.
AATCAACCATAACAAATAGTTTGAGCTTGACAATTTAAAAAAGTAGTCTGCAAATGTTCTGAATTTGGTTCTGTAAAAGTAAGTAGTCTCTGCAATTATTTTTGTGAAATAGCAACAAAGTGGGGTCTTATATTGTGACGATGGCACTCTTGTTAGGCATATTCCTCTTCCCATGAGCTTGAACATATCTCCTGTCTACCTGGTTGTCTTTTCTTCCACCATGCTGCCTACAGCAGTCATCATGGTGACTTGTGGGTCCTGTGAGAGTGCCTTTGAGAGGCCTTAATGACCCTTTTGGAGGACTATCAGACTCTTTCCATTAGCTTTTCTCTCTCGCTTGCCCTATCTGGATGATGTTGAAGGCTTTTGTGGTGAGAAGTTCCTTGGGGAGCATCACACAGGGGATTTATAGATCTTCCTAATATATTGTTTTCCAAGCTTTCTTTCCAAGTTTTGCACCTATTTCAGATGTCAGGCTGTCAGTCACCATCACCGACTTCTTTGAGGTTAACCTATCTTGGTCTGGGTTATCCATTGGATTTTAGAGCTTAAAGATGTTGATTCAGATCCAGCTTGAATCATGTAACTGAAGCCCCTGTGCATCAATAGCTAGTTTGGTTGTTCCTTCTCTTTATCTTGGCAAGCTTAACTTGTCCAAGCTGGATGTGTACTTGATCCTGAAGAAGCATGGCCGACAGCATGATGATGTTGACCAACTTCTTTGTAGGCAACAGGCTTTTGTCAGTGATGGCTCTAAAGATGTCCTTTGCAGTGAATATGTCTGGAAGAGAAAGAAAGCACAGTTTAAGTAGTCTATGAAATACTGTCGGATGGCTTGATAGAATTAAGGGTTTGTTCATTTCACATGAAAATCTCAGCTCTATGTTTATATTACATATCTAAACTATCAAAAATTTAAAATTTAAAATAACTCATTACATCATTATACCTTATGTAAATTAAAAACATTGGAATAATCTTGATTAAAGTCATCAAATATGAATTGTTTAATCCATGTCACTCAAAATACATCTAAAATGTGTCACAAGAGATTTCAGTTTATTTGCTGTTTGTCTACTTTCCTCAAAATTTGTCTGTAAAGTGTATTCTTTTCCTTTTTCCGCAAGGGTCCTCTGTAGAGTTGGTATGGTGATGATAATGTCAGGACTTGCCATCTTTATAAGTGTAGTAATGACAAATGCAAAATGTCCTAATGACTTAAATAATATGTGTATCAGCCGCAACCATCCACTTCAACAACCAGAAATTCATTTATCTGCTGTATATCTCGATTTAGTTACACTCTCTTCAATACAAGGAGGGTTATAAATACCATTTCTGACTGTGCACTAGTCCATTATAGTTGCAAATGTAGGAAATTCTTTACTAAAGACTTATATGTATAATCCAAATATCCTTTTTTGCTCCAACCTTAGGTGCAATATTGGACCTCAAAATACTGTGCCTATTGTGTATCGGAGTAATAACTATGGTACATGCATTCACAAGCCCATTTGTATGAACTACATCTTCTGTGCACACCAAGTAGTTAGTATTGACCATGCTTGTGCTGTCTAGAAAAACAAGGCTCTTGTAAAGTTTTTTTTTTTTTTCATTTTATTTCGATAATTCCTGGCATCGTTAGGATTCTCGTACATGTAAGAAACATTATTTCTCTCTTTGCCATGATTTACTACAACAAAAAAAAGATATGACATTCTAAGTGATCTATCAAAGCATACTATCATTGACTGTTGATCAAATTTGCTAAGATAAGTTGAATGTTCCAAGAACTTCAATAAATGACGATAAATGTTCACTCTACACCCGTGTGCAGCTTGAACCACATCTTCACCAACTGAAGCTCAACCTAATTAATAGTCAATGCACTGATGCAAGTTTAAAAAGAACTTACTCCAAGTCTAGAAACACTTGCAGAAATATGTCTTATTCATTTAAGGCTTCATACACAAAAATTGTATCAGTCAAGTCTTAAATCTTAAAACGTTAAAAGTTTATTTCAACACAAATATCATGAAGACAAATCACACTAAATAATCCTAAAGTAATTTGGTCTTACAATGTAAATCAAGATCAGGCTGTGCAAAGCGTTCAGCTTGCTCTTGGTCAACGCTGTATGTAGAACCAACATCTGTCGACTTAACTAGGTAAAACATCTGACCAACCTCAATCTTCTTGCACTGATTGAAGAAAGTTTTTGTGTGTGTGATAGATCTCATGGCATGGAATGTAGCACATTGGTAAGTTGCACTGTTTGCACTGATAGATAGTTTGTACTCTTTTCCATCCTGAGCACCTCGACCACAACCCTGAGCACCTCGGCCACGACCCTGAGCACCTCGACCACGATTGCGGACAACTCAGCCCCAACCTCTAATTACTTGCTGCATTTCATCATCAAAATCTGCAAATACACAAGGAAAAAACCTGTCAAGATATGTATAGCCAGCCTTTTACATATATATGAAAGATAAACATCACAAGAAATAACTACATCACCTATATGGACTCAAAATATATTCAAGAGTAACACAGAACAGACTCTAAATATTTTGACTTCAGCTCCAACACCTCAGCGTCAGCAAACTTGTCCTATGTTAGTAAATCAATTCTTTTTTGACAAAGGTCTATTTATAGTATAATAGAATAAGATAATAAAGTGTACTGTATCATAATTGTGAAAAAACTAAATTCAAAATGTATCTTGTTTAGATGCAACATACCTCCGGGTTGAAAAAGCAAAATAATACACAACTGACTGATCACTTATTTCTGATTTCGATCTCAAACTTCCATCAGAAGAACTTTCTGAATCAAATTCACCAGCTGGCATGTCACTATCACTGTCATTTACAACAATATCTGAGACTTGCTTGGCAATATAGCGGGTGAGTCTCGTAGCTGATGCCATTTTTGATTAAGCAAAAGCCTTCACAATTGTTGAAATGTTTAGCAAGCTTTAAAATATTGAAAAAATTGCCGATTTTATGCTGAAAATAACAAAAACTAAATTGACAACCTAATCACATCCAGTATAATTAGATTTATAAGCAAATAGAATTGACACTTTAATAAGCTCAATAAGTTATTGCTGTCAAATGAATTTTAGTTCTGTATCTGAAGTAGTATGATTAAACCAGACTTGCAGACAGTGGACTTAACCCTTGTCATGCTGAATAAATTTTGGCTATAAATTTTCATCAAAATCAAAGGGCAAAAAGGACTTAAAGTACAAACTGTAGGTCAATATTTATTAAAAACAACTAAATCTATTGACAATTCTGGTTTGAAAGTGAGAAAACAGGAATGGTGGTGTAGACTAACATCAGACTGCACATATGTGCAGGCTGATGTTTGTCTATAGCTCCTGCCAAAGCAGGAATATTCCGGGTTCAGCATGTTATAGATGAAGTTTAATCTGGGTTTTGTCGTCTGCCAACTCTTGTAGGACTAGCAGATTGTGTCAGCTCATCTCTTATGAATATCCCCCTTTAGAGTCCAACATGTTGAATTGTTTGTGATAGGCTGGTGAAAAAATTTATATCCGCATAGCATTTAGCTTATCTTCTATACAAGTTCAACTTATGTATCTTGGCAAATTTAATTTTGACCCAATCTCTAACATTCTCAGCACGGGATTATTGCAATAGACCATTTGATTGGAAACAAATCCCCTGTTTAAGCGGTGCTGAGAGTGTTAGTTAGAGATTGGGTCAAGATTATGTGTGGCAACATCCATAAATTGAACTTGTTCAGGGGAGAAGCTATAAAAGAGCCATCATTCCATCTTACGCCCAATTTGATTTCTCGGTGCAAGCTTTAACCAAAATTACTTAAACTTATACAGTTTGAACTGCATAAAATCGAACAACTCAGTGGATTTGCACCAAATTCTAAATGCTTACTTGATATGCATACATTAATGTAAAGAAGAAATTTCAATACTAAAGCAAAATTTACTGTCAATCTGTCGTTTTTTCACAAACAAATATTACGTTACAATACTAGTTACTTCTCTAGTGGCAGCTCTAACCTAAAATTGACAACAGTTCTTGTAAAGAACATGAAAAGTAATTCAAAGTAAACAAGAGCCATTTCAGACATGGCCATCCCCCGCCGAGAAAGCTTGATAGTAAACTGAAGCCTAATAGATTAAGGGTTCCACTTTAAGAAATTAAGCCCCTACAAAATCTAAGTCTTTAAAATAACAAAGGGCAATAACTCCAAAATTATGCAAGCCAGAGTTATAGTTCTTGTGCACTGCACTCCTCCTCCATGAGATCTATCCATCCATAAAGTTTCAAGTTGAAAGCTAAAATACTTTAGGAGATATGCTCCGGACAAAATCTAAGTCTTAAAAATAACAAAGGGCAATAACTCCAAAATTACACAAGCCATAGTTATAGTTCTTGTGCACTGCAGTTCTCTTCCGTGAGATCTATCCATCCATAAAGTTTCAAGTTATGCTTTAATACTTTAGGAGATATGCTCTGGACAAAATCTAACCCTTAAAAATAACAAAGGGCAATAACTCCAAAATTATGCAAGCAAGAGTTGTAGTTCCTGTGCACTGCACTTCTCGTCCATGAGATCTATCCACCCATAAAGTTTCAAGTTGATAGCTATCATACTTTAGGAGATATGCTCCGGACAAAATCTTAGTCTTAAAAATAACAAAGGGCAATAACTCCAAAATTACACAAGCCAGAGTTGTAGGTCTTGTGCACTGCACTTCTCCTCCATGAGATCTATCCACCCATAAAGTTTCAAGTTGATAGCTATCATACTTTAGGAGATATGCTCCAGACAAAATCTAAGTCTTATAAATAACAAAGGGCAATAACTCCAAAATAATGCAAGCCAGAGTTGTAGTTCTTGTGCACTGCAATTCTCCTCCATTAGATTTATCCTCCATTAAAGTTTCAAGTTGATAGCTTTAATACTTTAGGAGATATGCTCCGGACAAAATCTAAGTCTTAAAAATAACAAAGGGCAATAGCTCAAAAATTATACAAGCAAGAGTTGTAGTTCTGGTGCACTGCTCTTCTCCTCCATGAGATCTATCCACCCATAAAGTTTCAAGTTGATAGCTATTATACTTTAGGAGATATGTTCCGGACAAGTTTAGTGACGGAAGGACGGAATGAAGGAATGACGGACTGAGAGCATTACTATATCCCCTTCGCTGAAAACGGCGGGGGATAATAAAGTGTGTGGGATGCATGAGGGAGTAAGACTAAAAACTCAGTGCTAGTTTTGAAGGACAATTAGGGCAATAGTGCCACACTCCCTATCTCTTGATTCCTTTCTTGAAACACACTTTCCACAGTCTTGTAGGTCTTTCTTTCCCTTCAGGGATAGATGTTCAAGAAGGCAAACTACATCCTTTGGCTCAGAAACAACAGGTGGTGTGTTGTCATTTTTTTGCTCGTGACATGAAAACTGCCTAGTTGAATCTTTGTCCATTTCATGGTTTAAGAGTGCAGTCATATGGCTGAATGACCTGATCTTGTTTATCTACACCCATGTTGTTCTGCGGGTGGTATAAAGAAGTCAGTTTGTCTGTGGTTTGATTTGTCTGTCCCTGTGTAGGTTGGTACATTTGCCTGTAGCTTTTTATGTCCACTCAATTTCTCAGCAACTAATGGGTGTACTTCATTCAAACTTAAAGTTTACAGATGTGACAAGTATCAAGCAGAAATGTGCATGGAAATTTTGGTTATGATCCATTTACTCTGACAGAATATTGGCCTTTGATGGAAAATGGCTTTTCATTATTGACAAGCACTTGTAGGGGATATAAGTAATCCCAGCCTTACACTGTTTGCTGCTGCTAAAAATGTTGAGGTTATGCCAGCTGATTGGAGGACTGGGCTGTGCTTGGTGTTGAAGTTGAAAATGACTTTTTGATATTGATTCTATAATTTTTAATCTAATTTCAGTTTCTTGGAGTGTGATGCCCTTTTTCGTAATGAGTTTTTAACGTTTTCAACCCGACTCCACATCTATAGGATTGAGTTTCTTGACAAATGGAAAATCTTATCTCTGTTGATAATTATGTCACTCTTGTTAACAATGCTTTGTAATTATGTTGTATCATGGGCCGATGGCCTAAATACTTGAATAAGATATGTCTCTATGTCTATGTCTAGTCCTGCCTGGCTGGTCTGTGTTGTAGAATTTGTCTTTGTTTCTGCATTTTTTAGATGTCAAGGCTGTAGTAGACTCTAATCAGTCTGCACAGCCACAACCTCCGTTTCAGAGATGAGTTTCCGATTCACAGTGCTTCCCAAAGCGGAAACATCTGTAAACAGGCTCTCATCCCCTATATTCAGAGTACTGCATCCTCCTGCAGGGGCAGATTTGTTGGAATGGGGGTTGAGGGGGGATTACTTCTCCAGTTAAAGTATTGGCCTTTACTAGTTTCTTTTCATTTGGTTCCAGCAGTGAGAATCTATTTTGAGTTGAGCAGTTAAAGGAAGAGGATGTGACCAAGATTAAGCTTTCATCTGCTGTATTTTTAACTGGAGATGGGGTCTTGTCCTCTGGCTGTTTAAGAATAGGCCATGATGTACTGTTATTTGAAAACATCAGGGTATTGACCTTGTCTTTAGACCTAAAAAATCTACAACCTTCAGGGCAAGTCTTTTCTCTACTGGGTCAGATTTTGGAGCTGGTGCTGGTTGACTAGTTTCCTCTGGTTGAATTTTCCAAATGGACTGGAGACTCTGAGGAATAAGGGGAGTGATGTGGTTTGATGGTGTCGGGTTTAAATTTAGTTTCCTGAATACAGATAATATATATATCTATTGAGTTTCGATCTGTGAAATGTTTCAGTTCTGTTATCGTGTGGGCTGTTAGCCAACACACATTGAATGAAATGATGTTAAGGTTTCTGGCCATTGAAAAAGTTAGTTTTTAAAATATTTTATAGCAGGTTTATAGCAGGTTTTCTACCCCTTGCTTGGGAGCCCAGACTGAAACGCCTGACCTCAGAAGGAAGTTTCCTTGGTGAGGACAGGAATCCCTGGCCAGGTGTAGCATTGTTTGGGATGGGTCGGAGCAGACTACTAGGTTTTCTTGGCTCCCTTTTAAAGGGTGGTGTTGGTGTAGATAATTTTTGTTCTAGGTGTGCTGGTTGATCAGAAGGCTGGACTGTGTTTGTAAAAGAGAGTGTAGGCGACTGAAAATGGCTTTTTGAAACAGCTTCTATGATATTTAGTCATATGTCTGTTTCTTGTGTTAGGGTTCCTTTTGTTCTATTTAGTTTTTAGCTCCACTGGCTGAAAGCCACTGAGGCTATTGTCATGGCGTTGTGTCCGTCGTGCGTCCGTCCGTCCGTGCGTGCATGCGTCCGGTCGTAAACTTTTCTTTAAAAATCTTCTCCTCAGAAACTACTGGATGAATTTCAACCAAACTTCACAGGAATGATCCTTGGGTGACCCTCTTTCAAAGTTGTTCAAGAAATTTTGATCCAATGAAAAACATGAATTTAATGGGCGTGGCTAATTTCCAAATATGGTAAAAAGTGAGTTTTCTCAGATTCTGATCAATGGATACCAATTAAATTTTACATGAATGGTCCTTGGGTGACCCTTTATCAGTCTACAAAAAATCATTGTGATCGGATGGAAAATATGCATTTTTCTGGGCAGAGGTCATTTCTCTATATGTTATATAGTGGAAACTTTGAAAATCATTTTCTCAGAATGTTACTGATGGATACCAACCAAATTTCACTGGAATGATCCTTGAGTGACCCTTTATCAGTCTACAAAAAATCATTGTGATCGGATGGAAAATATGCTTTTTATGAGTGGAGGTCATTTCTCTATATGTTTTATAGTGGATCTTTGAAAATCATTTTCTCAGAATGTAACTGATGGATATCAACCAAATTTCACTGGAATGATCCTTGAGTGACCCTCTATCAGTCTACAAAAAATCATTGTGATCGGATGGAAAATATGCTTTTTATGAGTGGAGGTCATTTCTCTATATGTTATATAGTGGAAACTTTGAAAATCATTTTCTCAGAATGTAACTGATGGATATCAACCAAATTTCACTGGAATGATCCTTGAGTGACCCTTTATCAGTATACAAAAAATCATTGTGATCAGATGAAAAATATGCATTTAATTGGGCAGAGGTCATTTCTCTATTTTTTTTATAGTGGAAAATTCGCAAATCAATTTCTCAGAATCTAATTTTGGATACCGTATTTCTCCTTTTAAACGCGCCCGGGCGCGTTGCAAAACGTCGTGGGGGCGCTATTATTTCAGACCCTTTTACTTTATTAAAAGAAATTACGTATTTTGGTACCTAAGAGAAGCAAATTGCTAACAAGTTCGTAATTATCGATTGAAATACGTGCGCTACCCAATACGCTTTCCTATTTATCTATTAAGGCCATAAATTTAAAAAATAAAATAAAATGTTAGCTAATGAATTGTAATTCTGTCAATTAAAGTCATTTATCGAAATATGGTCACCTTCGACCATTAATGCAGCTTTCAAAAGCAAATGATTGTGTTAGCAAAAGCCGTAATTATTATTATTGTTATTATTTGTACAAGATAGGATGTTCCAGACGATGCAATATTCAATGTTCCGCTACCGATGGACAAAGCGGTAAATCATTACCTATTCACGTATGAAATAAATAATCCTTAAATCCTAAAATTTTGTTATGTGTAAATGCACCCGGTACATGAAATGGAAGTGTTTCGTAGTGAAAACACAACACATCTGGAGCTAGCTGGGTCACCGCGTGTCGGCACCCTTTGAAGTCCCCAGATTCTTGCAAGCGGCGACGTCGCTTTTGAAATAAGTTACACACGAGATTTTACGGGTTTTTCCTATTTTAACAGTATGAATTGTGACTAGGATTTAATAATTTTACTCAGATATTTTTTATAATTGCAGAAGGTAACATGATTTCAGAAATATTTTCGTAACAACGTGAAGAAAGGGGATTTTGTTCGCATGTGACATATGAAGAATGACGAGAAATAGTTTTAATTTTGTGTTAAATTTTAACCTTTCGCGCTTCCGGAAAACTGCGCGATTTAGGACGCGCTAGTTTTTCATGTGTTGAACGATCATTTAATGACGCAACAAGCCTTATCCTGATAGGAATTTAAGATAGATAACCCACAATCTATTGAACATTACGTTGTGGAGTAGCAGGTAATGAAATTAAATTTGAGACCGGATTTTTAACCATGGACCGTGGGTGGTTGGATGTTGTTGATCGTATAGTCAAGGGCCTGGGAATCGTATTTATGGGGGAGCGCGTTTATTAGGGAGGGCGAACTAAAAGGTGAAATACGGTATTAACCAAATTTCACTGGTATAATCCTTGATTGACCCTCTATCAGTGTTCCAAAAATTATTTTGATTGGATGAAAAATATGTATTTTATGGGCGGAGGTCATTCCTCAATATGTTAACTAGTGGAAACTATGAAAATCATTTTCTCAGAATGTAACTGATGGAATCATTTTCAACATCAGTAGAACCCCAAATATCTAAAAATGTAGTCAAAACATTTATTTGCTTTTACAAGAATTTCAAGCCTGTGGAGCAACTCAAGCCATTCATGGCTTTCTAGTTTAAGATTTTCAACCAGACAGTCCACATTTATAGAAATGTGCCCTGTCTGGTTGGCCTGGGTAATAGACTCGGTCTGGGTTTCTTGATGTTTTGTGAAGTTGTAATCTGTGCATGGATCGGTCTGCACAGCCACAGCCTCCGTTTCAGGGATGAGCTTCCCATTCACGGTGCTTCCCAATGTGGAAACATCTGTGAACGAGCTCTCATCCCCTATATTAGGGGTGCTGCATCCTCCTCCAGGGGCAGATTTGTTGGACGGGGATTGAGGGGGGGGTTACTTCTCCAGTAAACATATTGGCCTTGACTAATTTATTTTCATCTGGTTCCAGCAGGGAGAACCTATTTTGTGTTGTGCAGTTGAAGGAAGGGGACATGACCATGATAAGACTTTCATCTGCTGTATTTTTAACTGGAGTAGGGGTCTTGACCTCTGGCTTCTTAAGGTTAGGCCATAATGTACTATTATTTATATACATCAGGGCATAATCTTGATCTTTGGATCTAAAAAATGTAGGGCCTTCAGAAGGGGGGTTTGAGAGTTGTTCTCCATTTGGAGGTATAAGTTCATTTTTCTTTGATGGGTTTGATTTTAAAGCTGGTTGGCTGGGGACTGAGCGGAATATGTGGAGTTTTCTTGGTTGATGTCTTTCTAGCTGTTAGGGCGGGGGTGGGGGGAGGATGGAGAATCTTGTGAGTTAACTGGAGGAGTGATCATCGCTGCTGCAGTGCCCATGAACACATGGGGGAATCCCACATCTCTTGAATACAGGATGCCCGCCTGTATACTGGGCAGTCCATAGGTCTCGGGGAGTGGGCCCCTCCACAATTGGCTTATTTGTGGGTTTGATTCTCACATCCCCTTGTATTGTGATTTCCAGCACACCTAGCACAAGTTGGATAACTTGGGACATTTTTTTGGCAGTATGACCGAACTGCTGGCAGTTAAAACAGCGTAGGGGGGAAGCATATACTGTACAACTGGTATATAAAGATCCGAACCCACCACCCTAACCTCATCGGGCAGAGTTTCTCCCAACAAGGTGAGGATGACGGCTCGAGTTGGCTGTCCATATCTATTCATGATCCTGGAGGCCTTAATAACAGGTATTTTACTATAATTAACTTCGGCCTCCAGCATCGAGGGAAACTCGTCGAGGTCGTTGTCAGGGCTTATGTTGTTTATGACGCCCCTGACCGTAACCATGTCCTCTGGGGTATAAGTAGTACATGGAATCCCGCAGAAGACTAGGGACGTCATGTTCAATAATCTGGCCCGCAGTTCTGCCAATTTTATTTGAACCAGTAGGCCACCATCCTGTAGCCTGACTATTTTATGCGTCATGTTCGTCAGGGTTAAGGCTATTCCCCTGGAGAGGGTGAGGGGGCTCATTTGTTTGAACCCCTCACTTCTCCCCTGGGGTCTGATGAAGGCTCTGTAGGGCCATGTGTTTTTGGCTAGCAGGTGCCTCTGGCCTGCATTTATAGGCTTTGCATATGCAGAAACGTCCATTTGATTTTTTGTACTATGGTATTGCGGTCGGCTGTTGTTATACATATTCACTGTGGATATTAAACTCAGAATATAATGATACTCTATTGCACTTTAGTGTTTTAATATTAACTAGTATCTAGTTCGATATAGCGCTATATTAAAGATTTGCAGTCACACACACTATAAATAAATGAAAAGAACAGCAAGGAAACGCAAAAAACACACTGTTTGAAACGTTTACGAACGTTTGCGAACACGGAACGCTTTCTTAAATTGAACAACAAAAAGAATTTAGTAAGGGCAATACTGGGCCTCCACCTCTCGGGTTTGACCTTCAGTATTTAGAAAAAAAAAAAAGATACTTACTAAGGAAGTCGATGAAAAAGCCAAAGTTTTAATACAGAAAAAAAATGCCTAACTTGAGTAAGGGGAAAATAAGCAAGACTTCCTAATGCCTGACCCTTGTTTAACACCTTATTTTGCTTGACTTTCTGAAATACTACACTTTATGTGTAGTATTAAGGTGTAAACAAGTGCCAGACCCACTACCTACTAAGATACTACAAAAAAAGGATGTAATTTTAATGGATGAGAGCAGTAAATGTCAAAGAAAGTGGGGGGGTAAGCAAGAGGCCATAATTACTCTAATAAACTACACTTACTAAGGAAAATAAATTAGACTTACACTACACTAGCCCTATAGAGCACAGTGTCCAAAAAGGGAGTATGACAAAACCAAAGGTGCAGTAACTGTTTGGAATACGACAAATAATTTTGTTGACATTGAAAAACGTCTGAGCAAACTGTTCATAGATCACATTGGTTTATGGCTCTAAATATTCCCCCAGGGCCTTCAATAATTCACAAATCTTTCCTTGGTTGTCATCAGTCATGTCTAAACATTGAAAAACAATAAAACAGTCTTAAGCTATGATGCTAAGCAGTGTTATTGTCCATGTTTTTGTCATCTGCATCCACCAACTTAGTCGTTACTATGTAGTTCTTCCACAGAGATTTGGGGAAAAAGTTATTCTTATAATTGCCTTTGACCGCCATCAGAGCTTTGACTGGAAGCTTGTTGGTCACCATTTTGCTAAATCCTTGGTACGGTTGCACTGACCAGTAGTCGTACTGAAAGCTTTTTGTTGCTTTATTGATGCTGACAGACTTGGTAATTGTGATAGTTTTCTTCAACTTTCACTGAAGAGATGAAGAGAGTATTTGTTGATTTCATTGGGGTATGAACCTAAGAATCTAATAATACTGTATGAACATGCAGGGTCTAAGTTTTTGATAATTTCACTGCTTTGCCCGGGCGCAACCCTTTTTACAAAGAATCAAAGAGCGTAAATCTTTAAAAATCTTCTTCTCTGAAACAAGAAGGCAGACAGCTGTCATATTTGGTGTGTAGCATTATCTAGTGGGCCTCTACCAAGTTTGAACATATCAAGACCCTTGGGTCAAATTTGGGCTTTGCCCGGGCACATCCCTTTTACCTCTTCTGAGAACGAAGGGGACAAAAAGGAAAATCTTTAAAAATCTTCTACTCTGAAACCAGATGGCAGACAGCTTTCATATTTTGTATGTAGCATCATCTAGTTGACCTCTGTCAAGTTTGTTCATATCAAGACCTTTGGGTCATATTTGGGATCCACCCGGGTGCAACCCTTTTTATATAGAATCAAAGAGTGAAAATCTTTAAAAATCTGAAACCAGAGGGCACACAGCTTTCATATGTGGTATGTATTATCATCTAGTGGGCCCCCTACCAAATCTATTCATATCAAGACCCTGGGGTCATATTTGGGCTCCACCCGGGCGCATCCCTTTTAGCTCATCTGAGCATGATGGGTGCATCCCTTTTTACATTGAATCAAAGAGCGAAAAGGCACATCCTTCTTGTTCTTGGCTGAAAATGTTCCATGGTATTGATCATGATCCTATGTAGAAATTATCTCCTTTTTGCCATCTGCCTATTTAATTTATGTGATGTCCCAGGGGTGAAAGAGACTCAGGTCAGCGATCTAGGACCATCATGGTCCTCTTGTTTCATTATAGTAATAATGACTTAGAAATAAAAGGAGACTGACCTAAGTCGGTCCTGCATCAAGAGTTTGTAACAAGACCTGACCAAGCAACAGGCTGGTAATGTTTGTCTTGTATGGCAGCCGCCGTCATAGCACAGTTATTAGCCCATTGGACTGTCATTCTAGAGGTCCTGGGTTTGATCCCTGACCGCCGCACTCATTCTTTCTGACTATTTGTCTCTCACCAATGGGTTGATAAATCGTAATACAGCTGAAAGATTGTTGAAAGAGGCGTAAAACCAAATTCAAATCAAATTGTGGAGCATGGATTAATACTGAACCCTGAATAAACATTTCATATAAGATTATTGTGAATTAAGTTTTCATAGTTTCTTATGAACACAATAAAGTCTAATTAGTATTGAATATTATGGCTTGTAAAAAAGCATTTGCGTAAAAATTTAGTACTGAATATAAGGCTCTGTTCCAGTTTGATTTTTATAACTTTTACAATTAAATTTTGAAATATTAGAATGAAATACGTTATAAGTATAACAATGAGTAATATGTATATATATGAGTAATAAGATAAGCCCAGCATCGCCACACCAACAATTTTTGACTTTACAACCAAGTATTGAAAAGAGTCATTGAAGAAGCATTCCTGTGAAGCTTGGTTCAAATGGGACCAACAGTTGATTTTTTAAAATCAAAGTGCTGTCTGCACTGTAAATCGGGCATCATTGAGAGGCAGGGATAGTGCAATAGTTCGTCAATCAAAAGAGCTCAAATTTGGAGAATAAAAGTTGGTAAAATATTTGACCAATTTGTGAGTTTTTTGTCTTAACACTCCATCTTTTCGAGGACATCACCAGCTCATCCAACTGGAGTTTACAGAATTATATCCACTCAACTTGAGAGATATTTCACAAAACATTTCCATTCAACTTGGGACTGAACCCAGTTCAGCTAAGATTGATTATCCAACATGCTACCAACTGTGCTATACGGTCAGATGTAAAAGGGCATCAATTTGAAGCCTGAGGGAAGCATTTATATAGAGGCAGATTATGGCAAATCCCGGTCATGTCTCTGCAGGTTATAGGCACAGTTACAGTAGCAATGCCAAAATTGCACATGAAATTTCAACAAAATTATTTAGCCTTGGTCTTGTGGACTGGAAAAGCCCTTTTTTGCACAGAGAGCAAAAAGTTAGAATGCAATGGGATATATTTTTATCCAATTAACAATGACCCAATATCAGACAAACAATATTTCATGTTGTTAAAAAATCTTGTAACTATGGCTAGAGTAAAGCACCCGTGGTTTATCAAAACGTAACGGTAATCCTAGTCTTTTTCTAGTACAGATTTCTTTGCCATTGTGATGATTTTGATCGGTTTATTATGTAACATCTCTGATGGAAGTTGCAGGCATGAGCTATCATCTAGGCAAACTTCTGCTTGGTCTTTGTTGACCAATACCCCTTCTATCACTACATTCTTTTCAACTGTTGGGCCTTCACATTAACTGACAAGTTTGGTTGAAATTGAATCTATGGTTGTTTTTTAAATATTTTTTTCATGATTTCTCTTAGTCTGATAAGCCCCACCCTGCCGTGCCCTCATTTTTTGACAAATCAAAAATTGGAAAACAAGTTTTGAAAAGGGTTACACAAGGAACTTTTCAGCCAATAAACATTAATACTTAAAGAATCTTGAATAACAATATTGTTGGTTTAATACTGAAAATACTTGATATCACAAATCTAAAGGTCTACTCATCAAAATAAAGGCTTCTAAAGGTTTTTCATGTAAAATGAGGGTTTTTAAATGCTTTAAAGGTTCCCCTAGGGCGCCTGTAAGTATTATATTGTGTTACCAGCTGAACTTGACACATTGTCTAGATATGGTAAACACTTGTGACAAGCTTTTCTGAAATCATCGTGCATGGCAAAGTTTCAACCTTAAAGCAAAATCAAATCATACATAGCAAAGTTACAACCAAGTCACAAAATCCAGAATGACAGACGGATGGACAGATTGATTGAAATATGCCACCATTTTGGGGCATAAAAACACAAACTTACACTTGGCTTTACTGGATCATCTGTGATTGGGAGAATTATGTTCTTGTTGTAATTTCTCTGTGCAATTGACTGCTGCAAAGTTCCTCCAATTTTGACATCCCATTCCCCATTGTAGAGGTCAAGAAAAAGGTCTGCACGGTCTTTATCCCTAAATTCTATATTTCTAATTGATCTCCCTCTTTTTAGAATTTCAAGTTTCTTTAAAAGTTGTCAAGCTTTCAGCACCAAGTCAGGTTTTTCCAGAACCTCTGAGCCACTCAAACTTTAATGTTCTTTGGACACTATGCATTGTACTTTTACTGCACATACGCAAGAATCAAATGATTTGGCACAAAAACTTCATGAAAGTAATCAAATTTCGAAAACTTTTTTCTTAATCCTAAATTAAGTCTTCCCAGTATCCTCAACTTTGACCTTACATCTGATGCTCTCTGGACTCCTAATTTTTACCTCACCTGTGCACAACATGCTCAAGGGGAGCTTTTAGGATCACCCTGAGTTTGTCGCGCAACATCTGTTGTCAACAACCTTAAAAACTTTTTCTTCTCCCGAACCACTTGGCTGATTTCTATAAAACTTTGCCAGAACATTCTTTGGGTGACCCTATTTAAAAATTGTTCACAAAATTCTGATTGGCCCAAAAATATGGGCATTGCAGAGCGTTGCATTTTTTTCACTTTGAAATCTTTGAGTGACATCTCCTCCTGAACCATTAGGCCAATTTCAATGAAACTATACCAGAATGTTCCTTGGGTAACCCTTTTCAAAATTGTTCATAAAATTTTGATTGGCTTATGAATATAGCCTTGGTAGAGCGGGGCTATTTTGAGCCTGAAAATTTTGAATGACATTTCCTCCTAAACCACTGGGCCGATTTCAATGAAACTTTAACAGAATGTTCCTTGGGTGACCTTTTTCAAAAGTTGTTCCCAAATTTTTATTGGCCCAAGAATATGGTCTTGGCAGGGTTGGGCTATTTTAAGCCCAAAATCTTTGAAGACATCTCCTCCTGAGCCACTTTGATGATTCCAATGAAACTTTACCAGAATGTTCCTTGGGTGACAATTGTAAAAAAATTATTCGAAAAATTTTGATTGGCCCTGAAATATGGGTGAGGCAGGGTGGGCTTATTTTGAGCCCAAAGTCTTTATACGACATCTCCTGTACCGCTGGGATGATTTCAATGAAACTTCAACAGAATGTTCCTTGGGTGACCCTTTTCAAAAATTATAATACACGAAATTTTGGTTGGCCTATAAATATGAGCATGGTAGGATTGGGCTATTTTGAGCCCAAAATCTTTGAAAGACATCTCCTCCTGAACCACTGGGTGGATTTCAATGAAACTTTACTAGAGTGTTCCTTGGGTGACCCTTTAAAAAATTCTTTGCAAAATTTTAGTTGGTCCATAAATATGGACGTGGCAGGGAGGGGCTTATTTTGAGTCTCCTCAGTAATGAATTGGTGGACAGGGTCTTTTTCACTTTAAAATCTTGGAATTAAATCTCCTCTTCAACAATTAGGCAAATGTGGTTGAAACTTTACCAAAAAGTTACTTGGACCAATAAATTTCAGGTGAACGGCATAAACTTTTTCTTTAAGCATCTCCCAAACCAATGGGCGGATTTTAACCAAACTTGGTAGAATTAATCCTTAGGTGACCCTCTTTTGAAATTGTTTAAGAAATTTTGATTTTCTACCAAATATTGGCGTGACAGGGCAGGGAATTTTTTTCACATTAAAATCCTTAAAAATCCTTCTTCCCGAAAACCATTTGGCAGATTTCAATGAAAATTGGCATGGATTTTCCTTTGGTGACCCTTTATTTGGATTTTGAATAAATTTTGATTGACCCCCAAACATGGATGTAGTGGGAGGGCAGTACATTTTTTTCACATTGAAACTTTAAAAATCTTTTCTCCCAAAACCATTTGGCCGATTTCAATGAAGCTTGGCATGGATGTTCCTTGGTTGACCCTTTACTTAAATTTTGGAATAATTTTTTGTTGACCCCAAATATGGGTGTGTGTTATGAGATCGGTTTGGGTTGAATGGAAAATAAGAGAGGAATTGTCTGTTTTGGGTTTCAATCTTAAATGCATGTTTTTTCCTAAACGGCCTAATAGCAAGGGAGAGAACTCCCCTCAACTCAAAACATAGACTGTCCACCTAAATACCAGAACTAGACTAGAATCATGTTCCTTTCTATTTAGCCTGAAACAATGTCTCCAGAATAGTTCAGGACGGAGCAATGCAATCTCCAGTGGCTTATTAAATATCAAAAATATAACATCCCTCCGAAAAATTTAAGTTGACTACCAATTTTTCCATAAGCCACTCAAGACGCCATGCATATTACTAAATCATCAAAATATAATTAATTTCACAATTTTACATAATGATGCAGCGATAACTGAGATCCAGGTTTATCATTTAATATAGACAATCAAAGAAACTCTTGGGATAAATTAGAACTACAACTTTCCAGATCCTTGAACTGATATTATCACATTCACTCGACACAAGTATACAGTCTAACTCTGGCCAGGAGATAAACACATTCATATGTCTTATACAATCGGGAACCCTCAGCGATTCTACAGAATAGACCTTAGGAATTATACGGGCGCTGCCATGAAACCGCGTCATTTCGCATGTGGGTTTATATGACGTCGTAAACATAAACGATCCTTCTAAGGATGACGATGCAAAAAACAAAATCAATGAAAGACTAAAGGTGGGCATACTATAATTTGATAACAAAATGCAGCGTGTTCACTGCCTTTTGTTATCAAATTATAGTATGCACGATATTTCTAGACAGACGACAATAGGAAAAGCATTGACAAAATGTTATTTCTTCACGCGTATTAAATAACCAAAGAACCACCAGAAACCGAATTACCTAAAAATGACCCAAAATTACTACACTTACGTCCGAGGTACTTTCCAGTTTACGGAAAAGTCCGAGTGATATTCCAAATGATTTCTTATATACTAATCAGTAAGGATACTGAAAGGTGCTGTTCCAAATTTCATACGGAACTCAACAGTATGCATAATGACTGGTCCATCAAAAAGCTTCATTGCGCCAGGAACTTTTTACAACACATGTGCATCAATACATTGTCCTTGAATTTAAACAATACCATGACATTGTCTCCACAAAGAGACCATGTCTCAACAATTTCTATACCCCTAACCAAGAGTATTTTACCATTAACTATGAATCTTAGCATCAAATCAATACAGACAATCAATATATGATATGATATCATTATTTATGCAAGGAAATGAATGATGCATGGAAATGTATGGTAATACACTTTCAAATGCCATTCAAATACCCATTAACTAAATGACTATTATTTCTGTCTCACATATATGAATTCAACAACTTACAACCTTTATGAGATAAAAAACAACAACACAAGTCATGGTGAATCCAAGAGATGAAAATGATCATATGAAATGTTCAGAAGCCAATTAATGATAACAATCCTATCTAAATAAGCCAAAGAACATTTTCCCTGCATTTAAAATCCTAGGTTTGACTTGAAATGTTACTCAATGTTATTCTGCAAATGCACATCATCACTATGTCTCAATACAACAAATCAGTTCATATTATTCATAAAACAATTTGTCTAAACTGTCTAAATCATAGAACTAACAAGATAGCTTAACCATATTGTACAAAATGATCAATCAAAACTGGTACTTAATCAAAGATGGATGCCTTAAACATGTGGCTGCTATATTCAAGTTTTCATGAAAATCACAGTACTAATAGGCTGTCAAAAATCAGAACAGACTATATACCATCTCTGAGTCATATCAATCAATTATACATTCCAAATCATTGATATTATTGCAGTATTCCTCATAAAAACACTGCCTAACTGTGTCCCAAGAATCTTTCACTGGTAAACTATTAAACCAGACTTAAGCCAGCCCAGATAAGTACAAATGAAAGGCTGTCACAGCCCTGGCAGGGTCAAGGTTCAAGGATGAAAGTGTAAGGTAGGATTGAAATTCATAAAGAAACTTTGATGCATCCTCATGCATATACCCAATAAAGTTTTTCAGAGCTTTATCAGGAACAAATGTTTGGGGTTGCACAAGAATTGTAGGCATGGTGTTAGACTGTGCCATCAGAGTACTGTGCACGTTAACTGGAGCTGGGCAGTCCTCGAAGCAGATCAGAGATAAAAGAGGGCTCGATATCTGTGGCTGTTCAGCCTGTGGTTGATCCATTAAAGGGTTGCTCGGAAAAGAGTTCATCGTCACTGACGACGTCAGGCCAAACACAAACAATATGGTAATAACTGTAGTTCTTAAAGACTTCATGGGTTCGGATTCTCCACCATGTTATGAGATTGGGGAGGGTTTAATGGAAAATAAAGAGGAATTGCCTGTTTTTGGTTTCAATCTTTAATGCATGTTTTCCCTAAACGGGGCAATAGCAAGGGAGAGAACACTTGTAAACTCAAAACATAGACTGTTCACCTAAATACCAAAACTAGACTAGAACCATGTTCCTTTCTATCAAGCCTGAAACAATGTCTCCAGAATAGTTCAGGGTGGAGCAATGCCATCTCCAGTGGCTTATTATTTATCAAAAATATAACACCACCCTGCCATGCTCTCATTTTTTGATAAATCAAAAATCGGAAAACAAGTTTTGAAAAGAGTTTTACACAAGGAACATTTTAGCCAATAAACATCAATACTTAAAGAATCTTGAAGAACAATATTGTTGGTTTAATACTGAAGATATTGATATCACAAACCTAAAGGTGTATTTATCAAAATACAGGCTTCTAAAGGTTTTCAAGTAAAGCTAAGGTTTTTAAATGTTTTTAAGGTTCCCATAGGGGGCCTGTAAATATTAAATGTAAATGTTATAATCTTGAACTTGCCACATTGTCTAGATGTGGTAAAAACTTGTGACAAGCTTTTCTGAAATCAAGTCATGCATGGCAAAGTTACAGCCTTGAAGCAA
Organism: Fragum whitleyi; assembly: GCA_948146395.1. NCBI lineage: Eukaryota > Metazoa > Mollusca > Bivalvia > Cardiida > Cardiidae > Fragum > Fragum whitleyi. The sequence continues at coordinate 69,084,097 of OX411550.1, forward strand.
AATCAAATCATACATAGCATACTTACAACCCAAACACAAAATCCAGAATGACAGGCAGATGGACAGATTGATTGAAATATGCTACCATTTTGGGGCATAAAAACACAAACTTACGCTTAGCTTTATTAGATCATCTGTCATTGAGAATTATTTTCTTGTTATATTTTCTCTGTGCAATTGACTGCTGCATAGTTCCTCCACTTTTGTGAGCCCATTCACCATTGTCGAAGTCAAGAAAAAGGTCTGCATCCTCTTTGTCCCAAAATTCTTTATTTCTAATTGATCTTCCTCTTTTTAGAATTACAAGTTTCTTTAAAAGTTGTCCAGCTTTCAGCACCAAGTCAGGTTTTTCCAGAACCTCTGTGCCACTCAAACTTTTATGTTCTTTGGACACTATGCATTGTTTTTTTACTGAACATACGCATGCATCAAAATGATGTTGCACAAAAACTTCATGAAAGTAATCAAATTTCTAAACCTCTTTCCTTAGTCCTAATTTAAGTCATCCCAGTATCCTCAACTTTGACCTTATATCTGATGCTCTCTGGACACCTAATTTTTAGTCCCCTACCGGTGTTTTTGTTGAAAGTTGGTATATGACTAGATGGCAATGTGTAGATTATGCACATCATTTTATTTTTGTTTTTCGACTTAAATTGAGGTTGCTATGGTTACAGAAATAGTGAAAATATGGCCAAAAATGGGATCCTGCGATAAGATAATAACTAAACAAGTTAGTTTGATGAGACTTGGTATATGACTATATGGCAATGTGTAGATTATGCACATCATTTTATTTTTGTTTTTAGACTAAAATTGTTGTTGCTATGGTTAGGAAATAATGAAAATATGGCAAAAAATATTGGATCCTGCGATAAGTTAATAAGTAAGCAAGCTAATTTGATGAGACTTGGTATATGACTAGATGGCAATGTGTAGATTATGCACATCATTTTATCTTTGTTCTTTGACAAAAAGTATGGTTGCTATGGTAACGGAAATAGTGAAAATATGGCAAAAAATGGATCCTGCAATAACTTAATAACTAAGCAAGCTAACTTGATGAAACCTGTTTTAAAATGTAAAAAAATTTATAAGCCATGTTAGTCAGGGTGGTGATGCAGCAGTATTAATCACCTCCAGTGAAAGTTCTCATTTCTTACCAACAAGACTGAAGAAAAACATCTTGGATCAGACAAGGTAACTGTTATTGATACTATTTCTTGCATCTGTCTATTGCTTGCATGAATTGTATAGTGGGCACAGCAGAGACAATAACTCATGTAAGTCTTGTTTAACCCTTTCCAAAACAAGACCTGGTTTTGATGTCCCTGATAGGCGTGGGAAAACATTGAGACAAACGAAGCCGGTAGGGGACTTTATGTGTTGCATACAACACCAGATACTTGTTCTAATTGAATTTTCCCAAATTGAATCAACAAATTGTCTATTTTGATAGTCATAGGCTGCTAACTACATATTTTTATGCTCCCGGAAGGGAGAGCATATAGCTGCCGCTTCGTCTGTCTATCCATCTGTCCCCACCTATTTCTTCATAACCCTCGGGCCAAATCAAATGAAACTTACAATGTGAACTTCCTATGATATAGTGTTGATGCATCTGTGATGGTTTTTAGTTTTGAGGCCTCTTCACGGGAAAAGGGGACTTAAGGTAAAAAACAGTTTTTCTATAATTTCTTCTAGTCTAACAGTCAGAATTTAGTGAAATTTCATATTTGAGTAGCAAATCAGATGCCATTTACTATAAACAATTTGAAATTAACGTAAAAAAAATGTATCATGAAAAAGGGGGCAAATTTGTTTGTTAACTTTACGGCTAGTGTGTAAAATACAGTTATTCTTTCATTTCTCCTAGTCTTATGGTCAGAATTTGATGAAATTTCACATTTGAGTAGCAAATCAGATGCCCTTTACCATAAACTATTTGAAATTTGTGACGAAAAATATGTCATGCAAAAAGCGGGTTTAATGTTAGTTTGTTACCTTTATGTTAGCTGTATAAGATATCACCTTATTTGATTCCTTGCAATCTGACCACAGAGCATATCCTAAAGTATTATAGCTATCAACTTGAATCTTTATGGGTGGATACATCTTATGGGTTCGATCCCTGGTGGCAGCAAATATCCTTTCTGACGTTTCTCTCACCAATGGGTAGATAATCGTAAACCTATGTGAGATAGCAGTCGAGAGCTTGGAAAGGGTGTAATGGTAGTACAGGTGAAAGAAATACCAGGAATCCATTGCTAGGTGCTGCGGCCGCCGCGATATAACTGCGAAATTGTTGAAAGTGGCATAAAACCCATTCAAACAAACAAAACAGAAATCTCATGGAGGAGAAGTGCAGTGCACAAGAACTACAACTCTTACTTGCATAATTTTGGAGTTATTGCCCTTTGTTATTTTTTATACTTAGATTTTGTCTGGAGCATATCTCCTAAAGTATAATAGCTATCAACTTAAATCTTTATGGGTGGATAGATCTCATGGAGAAAAAGTACAATACACAAGAACTACAACTCTTGCTTGCATAATTTTTTAGTTATTGCTCTTTGTTATTTTCATTTCTTAGATTTTATAGGAGGTAAATCTCTGACAGTACAAAAGAATCTTTAATCTATTAGGCTTCAGTTTACTATCAAGCATTCGTGGCAGGGGATGTCCATGTCCAACATTGCTCTTGTTTTTGTGACAATGCCTTATTCAGGGAGCATAATCCGTCTCTGATGGCTCTTGTGTAAAGCTTTCATTTAGATTTTCATCTTGATTCATCCAACCAGCTCCACACAGCAACAGCTTACTTGAAACCATGTTGTGTTTAGCTCATTCTCAAAAAGATGCAGGCTTTTACTTTAACTTGCAGACCTTGCAGTGTCGCCAAAGCTCCTTCTTCAGGAAGAACATTAAACAGTAGCTAAATGGTAGATAGTCTGTTGGAATGTTATGGCTAATTTTTTTTACCATCTATTAGGATACTTTTTCCCTTGGAAATAACACCAACATTATTATTTAAATTGCCGACGTTTCTCAAGCAGTCTAAGGCTTTTAGTCTTTCTTCTCTGACTTTCTTAAGTTGTGTGTCACCTGCAGTTTAGGGGACAGTAGGTATTTTCTTTCAACTTCGTCTTTTTTTGTGGCACACAATTAAATGGCTTGCCATTTTCTTAACCTTCTTTTCACAATAAAAGCAGCTGTGCTCTTTCGAATAATCTCGAAGCCCAATATCTCTTGAAGGCACAGTCTGAACCTTTAATGAATCGATGTCTTTATCCAACATTTCATGCCTTGGATGTTTACAACCTTCAAATAGTTGATCATCTTTTCAGGTGTATTAACCAGAGAGAAAATTTAGAAACCTACAATTGTGCTGAAGTGTGCTGAAATCAATTGGATGCGCTTCAAATTCAGTTATTTTACGAAAGTTTAACTCATTTTCTAAAACAAAGATATCAAGAAGACTAACATTTAAGTCAAATATGTTGCCTCTTAAGTACCGATTTTTTAGCTCCACTGGCCTTCAGCCAGTATGCTATTGTCATGGTGGAGTGTCCATCATGCGTGTGTGCGTCTGTGTGTAAACTTTTTCTTTAAACATCTCCTCCTAAACCAATTGGCAGATTTTAACCAAACTTGGTAGAAATAATCCTTGGTTGACCCACTTCTTAAATTGTAAAAGAAATTTTGATTGACCCCCAAATATGGGTTTGGCAGGGCGCGGCATTTTTGCAGTAGATGCTGGAAAAAAACAAAAACACTATATTGTGAAAGGGGTATGACTCACAGAAATGCTTTCATTTCAATGATTATACATCTAGATCTAGTACTTCTGTTATAAACATATTTTTGACAAAATTGTGATTTATATTACATTCATGCTTTCATGACTTTGTAGTTATATTGTACCTCAGTTATCACTGCTTTATGTCGGCTTTGTACTTGATAAATGATTGCAGTATTGGTTTTCAATAAGAGATGAAGAGTATATTTGTTGATTTCATGGAGGTATGGGAGTAAAAACATTATAACACTATATTATAAAATACTTGAAGATTCATACGTAAGTGTGTTTCAGTTTTAGTTTCATACCTAAATAATAGCAATTAATACCCTCTTCATATTTTATATCATGAAGAAAAAATGTAATATAAGATAGATTTTTTTATTGGATTGCTTTTCACGGAGCTCAACAAAATAGCTGCATGCTGATTCTTTTTTAGCTCACCTGAGCACGAAGTGCTCAAGGGAGCTATTGTGATCGATCGTTGTCCGGCGTCCGTCTGTCCGTCACGGCGTCAACTTTTTCTTTAAACGACATCTCCTCCTAAACTTATGGGTCAAAATCAACCAAACTTGGCAGAAATGTTCCTTGGGTGGTCCCTTATGAAATTGCTTAAATGGAAAGGATCTGTGCCATATCACGGGAAAAGGGGCCTTAATGACAAATTTCTTGTTTACACTCTAGAAGCCACAAATATGGTCCAATCTTCATGAAACTTGGTCAGAATGTTTGTTATGTGATGAGGATGAAGTCTAATGAAAATGGGAAGGATCCATGCCATATCACGGAAAAAGGGGCCTTAATGACAATTTTGTCAAGAATTTCTTCAAACGACAACTCCTCCTAAACTTATGTGTCAAAATCAACCAAACTTGGCAGAAATGTTCCTTGGGTGGTCCCTTATGAAAATTGCTCAAATGGAAAGGATCTGTGCCATATCACGGGAAAAGGGGCCTTAATGACAAATTTCTTGTTTACACTCTAGAAGCCACACATATGGTCCAATCTTCATGAAACTTGGTCAGAATGTTTGTTATGTGATGAGGATGAAGTCTATTGAAAATGGGAAGGATCGGTACCATATCATGGGAAAAGGGGTCTTAATGACAATTTTTTTGATTATTCTCTAGAAACCACAAATATGGTCCAATCATAGTGAAACTTTGTCAGAATGTTTGTTAGGTCATGAGGATGAACTCATTTGAAAATGGGAAGTATCCGTGGAATACCACTGGAAAAGGGGCCTTAATGACAAATTTCTTGTTTACACTCTAGAAGCCACAAATATGGTCCAATCTTCATGAAACTTGATCAAAATGTTTGCCAGGTCACAAGAATGAACTCTGTTGAAAATGGGAAGGTTCATGCCATATCATAGGAAATGGAGTCTTAATGATAATTTACTTGAAATATCAGGTGAGCGATTTAGGGCCCTCAGGGTCCTCTTGTTTCATTGAGTAATGAAACCAATTTTAAACCTAATCAGAATGCAAGAATCTTGAACACAACTATAATTAGATTATTTTTTTATATTTTAAAGTTCCGAAAATGTTATGATTAGTGTCAAAGGTCAGTCACTATACTCAGGAAAATGCACAATTTTGAAATTTCCCTTCTTCTCATTGTGACACTTGTGAAATCGCCAAACCTTTTAAGGTAGTGGACCCAGAATAGTTCCCCAACATTTTGGAATGCATTACAGAATGCAAAATCTTTCACAATATTAACCAAGGTTTCTTAATGATATCACAAGGAAATCTTGGTTAATACTGATAAAGTCCACAACTTCCAAAAACATTGTGGAACTATTACGGGTCCACTACCTTAAAGTGTTGCCATTATGAATTTATTATGTTATTTGTTTCTTTTTGCAAATTACACAGTTTGGAATAAAATTATGAAAACCCAAGTAAAGTAAATCTTGAGCCATTCAAAATTGTGCTTACACTGGCTCTACTCTAACGTGGTCCATTTAAGTGTTGGCATGAAGGTCTTTCATAAACAGTGGTATATATAATATGTTGTAATTTTGAATGTAGTTTATTGTGATTAGTGTCTAGATTAACCTTGGCAAAAACTAACTCTTAGCCCTTATTCTGCTGTCATTAAATTTTGTTTAAAAAAATGTCAACTTTTAGCTCACCTGAGCACAACATGCTCAAGTGAGCTATTGTGCTCACCTTTTGTCCGGCATCTGTGCGTCGTCCGTCAACAATTTCTTTATATGACATCCCCTCCTAAACTACTTGGCCGATTTTAACAAAACTTGGCAAAATGTTCCGTAGGTGATCTCCTTTAAGAATTGCTTAAAGAATTGAAATCGGTGAAAAACTCTGGTTGCTATGGCAAATAATCAAAGCTTATTTTTTCCAAGCTTATTTTTTACCAATCTTGTAAAGATGTTTGTATTTCTTCTTTCAGCATATTTAAAACCATCCCTTTTGCATACATCATTGAAGATAAGCTATGTGGGATGTTGTAAGGGTATAGAATAAACCATCCTATGAGATCTGCCTAGTTCTTTTAAGATGGTTGTTGTTCATACTGTTTAACGTCCCACATGGTTAGGTGTTCTAGCTGCCCTAATATGACTCATATAGTACTCATCGCTTTTCTGCTAAAATCTCATAACTACAAGCTGTAGTTACAAGGTTTTGGCAAAAATTTAACGCAACTTACAAGTGTCATTTAACCCAATTCAATGTAGCAATCATTATCACAATTTCAATATTAGTTTCAAATGTCTCTATATGATGTATTTGATTCAACTATAATATTATGAATTGTTATGTTTAAATAGTGTTTGTATATTATGTTATTGAATAAATTATTTATGAATTTATTACTTAGGTCTTTTTTCTTACTGACATTTTTTTTGCAAATTGGACAGAGAAAATCCTGATTAGAAAAGTGACAGAAAGTACAGTAAAACTTGTGTTAAGCGACCTCTTACTAGACCATCAAAAATCGATCGCTTAAGCAAATAGTTGCTTATTACAATATTTCATGATAGAAAGACAGATTCTTTTCAATAGCATATACAGATTTTTGCATAAGTCTTACTGAATCACATGATGTTCGAATCCAATAGAATTGTCTCACGGAGACAATTCTATTGGGTTCCAACAACAGAGGATTCAGTGATAAACAAAAATACTTTTAAGGATGTCCACTTTTTCACAGATTTTTCTTACGGTGAAGGACTTTTTATGATGATGGTCGCTTAATAAAATCGGTCTCTTAATAGAAGTGATGGCTTGAGCAATCTCGACTGTAACAGTAAACAAAACAGGCTAGAACAAATGAATGTAAGTACAATAGCTTCAGTGGGCTTCAAAGTCAAAGGTCAAAGCCAGATGCTGAAATTAAGCATTCATTTACAGACCATATCTCTTACATTAATGGACTGATTTCAAAATGAATGGACACCTTTCTTCTCAATGAGTTGATGTGTCTTTGACTCAAAATTTTAGATAGATTCAAGGTCACAGGTCAAGGTTCAAATTGAGCTTTTCCAGAATATAGCTCCTACATTTATTCATAAATTTCAAAATAACTTGGCTCACTTTTTCTCCAATTTGGATTCGCTTTGGCCCATGTCAACATGAGGGATATACATGTAATTGATAAAGTGAATTCAGATTGGTCAACACTCAAGCATCTCTAGTTAAATAGCCCACAAAGGCAAGAATGGATGGTTATTGGAAGATCATTGCTTTCAGTCCAGACATGAATTGTCAATAAACATACTCATTTAAACAAGAAGTGAAATATTGACCATCCTTTTTAGCGTTGCTGTTTTTGGAACAAAAAGGCAAGTTATTGCCTACAGGAATCAACATTAACTTCTATGAGTAAAGAGTCAATTTGACTCCCAACTTATCAAGGTTGATTGATTGAATGGAGTTTAACGCTGCTTTCAACATTATTTCAGTTATATCGCGGCAGCTGGAGCACCTAACAATGGATTCCTGGTATTTCTCTCACCAGTACAACCACCACATTCTTTCCTAGCCCAAAGCCGCTATCTCACATAGGTCTACGATATCAACCCATTGGTGAGAGACAAATAGTCGGAAAGAATGAGTGCCGCCGTCGGGGATCGAACCCGCGAACTCTAGATTGACAGTCCTATGCGCAACTTATCAAGGAGTTCAAGCTGAAAGTAAAAGAGTTTAATTTTTTGAAATAGGAAAAACTTATGGAAAAGAAGATATTGCTTGTGACAAGCAATTTCTTCTTTTCCACAAGTTTTTTCTCCAAAAGAAGATAGTTTTCTATCAAACTACTACTAGATGTTATCTACAACAACTTTTATAGTGAAAGATTTAGTTTTGACATGGGATGAAAGGGAAACTACCCTGTGCCTTTGTATTTTCATTCTTAAAGTATTCCCATATGATCCTGGGAGCTCATTGGACTCCCTACTTGCAAAATGAAGGAGCCCTAATTTATATAAAAGGAGTCTTGGACTCCTAGTCACCTTAGAGTCAGACCTTGGCCATCACCCTGTTAGTGTCTGTGTTGGTGTAAGCTTTCGTAGCATTACAAACTTGGCCTTTTTGAATTTATTATACCCTGCTTCAAAGGACTTGTGTCATCTCACTTTTCTTAGCAACTTTAAATCACAAGAATAAGAACTTTGGTTCGTATCAGACAGGGGTCATATATGTCACTCACCAAATTGAGTCCTGCATTCGGGATGACAAAACGGTGCAAACTGTTTTCTAACTACACCTGCTTTGCATGTGCACTTGAGCGCAAAGCAGGGTGTAATTTGCAAACAGTTTGCACCATTTTGTTATCTGAAATGCTGGGCAGGTCCTTGGACTTTTACTTCCTGTTTCACAGCTTGGTATAATTTTTTCACTTAAATGGTACAATACAAAATATGTCCCCCTCTTTTCTCAGCAACTGAATTATAGCAACTTGAAACTTGGTATGGTGTATAAGCTAGCCAACTTTCATGTCTTGTACCAAACTTGGGTCAGTCAGATATATACTTCTTTTTTAATGATTAGTTCATTTTTAGCTCCACTGGCTGAAAGCCACTGGGGCTATTGTCATGGCATTGTGTCCGTCGTGCGTCAGTGCGTCCGGTCGTAAACTTTTTCTTTAAAAATCTTCTCCTCAGAAACTACTGGATAAATTTCAACCAAACTTCACTGGAATGATCCTTGGGTGACCCTCTTTCAAAGTTGTTCAAAAAATTTTGATCCAATGAAAAACATGGATTTAATGGGCGTGGCTTATTTCCAAATATGGTAAAAAGTGAGTTTTCTCAGATTCTAATTGATGGATACCAATGAAATTTTACATGAATGATCCTTGTGTGACCCTTTATCAGTCTACAAAAGATTATTGAGATCGGATGGAAAATATGCATTTTATGGGCGGAGGTCATTTCTCTATATGTTATATAGTGGAAACTTTGAAAATCATTTTCTCAGAATGTAACTGATGGATATCAACCAAATTTCACTGGAATGGTCCTTGAGTGACCCTTTATCAGTCTAACAAAATTTATAGTAATCGGATGAAAATTATGTATTTTATGGGCGGAGGTCATTTCTCTATATGTTACATAGTGGAAACTTTGGATATCATTTTCTCATAATCTAACAATGGATATCAACCAAATTTTACTCGAATGATCCTTGAGTGACCCTTAATCAGTCTACAAAAAATTATTGTGATCAGATGAAAATATGCATCGTAAGGGCGGATGTCATTTCTCTATATGTTATATAATTGAAACTTTGAAAATCATTTTCAACATCAGTAGAATCCAAAATATCTAAAAGTCTAGTCAAAACTTTTATTGCTTTACAAGAATTTCAAGCCTGTGGAGCCACTCAAGCCATTTATGGCTTTCTAGTTAGACTTAACTGGGAACAACAATTAATCTTTGTCATTTGACTTGCAGCAATGCAAATTTGGTATGGAGTATAACCAAATTTCTCCTAATAAACACTCATGGAAGCTATACATAACATGGTCAGAAAGCTTTTATTTAGTATGCATTTTCTAATTTAAAGAACCATTTATATAAATGTCTGTAAAGCCCCTTTTCCCTTTAATTTGCGGTGAAATGTCTCTAAACAATCATATATAAATGATAGTTTAGAGGAAATTCATCTCAAATTAGAGAAGAAGTCTCAAAATGTTCCTAAAATTCCTAACTCATTTTCTAAAACAAAGATATCAAGAAGACTAACATTTAAGTCAAATATGTTGCCTCTTAAGTACCGATTTTTTAGCTCCACTGGCCTTCAGCCAGTATGCTATTGTCATGGTGGAGTGTCCATCATGCGTGTGTGCGTCTGTGTGTAAACTTTTTCTTTAAACATCTCCTCCTAAACCAATTGGCAGATTTTAACCAAACTTGGTAGAAATAATCCTTGGTTGACCCACTTCTTAAATTGTAAAAGAAATTTTGATTGACCCCCAAATATGGGTTTGGCAGGGCGCGGCATTTTTGCAGTAGATGCTGGAAAAAAACAAAAACACTATATTGTGAAAGGGGTATGACTCACAGAAATGCTTTCATTTCAATGATTATACATCTAGATATAGTACTTCTGTTATAAACATATTTTTGACAAAATTGTGATTTATATTACATTCATGCTTTCATGACTTTGTAGTTATATTGTACCTCAGTTATCACTGCTTTATGTCGGCTTTGTACTTGATAAATGATTGCAGTATTGGTTTTCAATAAGAGATGAAGAGTATATTTGTTGATTTCATGGAGGTATGGGAGTAAAAACATTATAACACTATATTATAAAATACTTGAAGATTCATACGTAAGTGTGTTTCAGTTTTAGTTTCATACCTAAATAATAGCAATTAATACCCTCTTCATATTTTATATCATGAAGAAAAAATGTAATATAAGATAGATTTTTTTATTGGATTGCTTTTCACGGAGCTCAACAAAATAGCTGCATGCTGATTCTTTTTTAGCTCACCTGAGCACGAAGTGCTCAAGGGAGCTATTGTGATCGATCGTTGTCCGGCGTCCGTCTGTCCGTCACGGCGTCAACTTTTTCTTTAAACGACATCTCCTCCTAAACTTATGGGTCAAAATCAACCAAACTTGGCAGAAATGTTCCTTGGGTGGTCCCTTATGAAAATTGCTCAAATGGAAAGGATCTGTGCCATATCACGGGAAAAGGGGCCTTAATGACAAATTTCTTGTTTACACTCTAGAAGCCACAAATATGGTCCAATCTTCATGAAACTTGGTCAGAATGTTTGTTATGTGATGAGGATGAAGTCTAATGAAAATGGGAAGGATCCATGCCATATCACGGAAAAAGGGGCCTTAATGACAATTTTGTCAAGAATTTCTTCAAACGACATCTCCTCCTAAACTTATGTGTCAAAATCAACCACACTTGGCAGAAATGTTCCTTGGGTGGTCCCTTATGAAAATTGCTCAAATGGAAAGGATCTGTGCCATATCACGGGAAAAGGGGCCTTAATGACAAATTTCTTGTTTACACTCTAGAAGCCACACATATGGTCCTATCTTCATGAAACTTGGTCAGAATGTTTGTTATGTGATGAGGATGAAGTCTATTGAAAATGGGAAGGATCGGTGCCATATCATGGGAAAAGGGGTCTTAATGACAATTTTTTTGATTATTCTCTAGAAGCCACAAATATGGTCCAATCATAGTGAAACTTTGTCAGAATGTTTGTTAGGTCATGAGGATGAACTCATTTGAAAATGGGAAGTATCCGTGGAATACCACTGGAAAAGGGGCCTTAATGACAAATTTCTTGTTTACACTCTAGAAGCCACAAATATGGTCCAATCTTCATGAAACTTGATCAAAATGTTTGCCAGGTCACAAGAATGAACTCTGTTGAAAATGGGAAGGTTCATGCCATATCATAGGAAATGGAGTCTTAATGATAATTTACTTGAAATATCAGGTGAGCGATTTAGGGCCCTCAGGGTCCTCTTGTTTCATTGAGTAATGAAACCAATTTTAAACCTAATCAGAATGCAAGAATCTTGAACACAACTATAATTAGATTATTTTTTTATATTTTAAAGTTCCGAAAATGTTATGATTAGTGTCAAAGGTCAGTCACTATACTCAGGAAAATGCACAATTTTGAAATTTCCCTTCTTCTCATTGTGACACTTGTGAAATCGCCAAACCTTTTAAGGTAGTGGACCCAGAATAGTTCCCCAACATTTTGGAATGCATTACAGAATGCAAAATCTTTCACAATATTAACCAAGGTTTCTTAATGATATCACAAGGAAATCTTGGTTAATACTGATAAAGTCCACAACTTCCAAAAACATTGTGGAACTATTACGGGTCCACTACCTTAAAGTGTTGCCATTATGAATTTATTATGTTATTTGTTTCTTTTTGCAAATTACACAGTTTGGAATAAAATTATGAAAACCCAAGTAAAGTAAATCTTGAGCCATTCAAAATTGTGCTTACACTGGCTCTACTCTAACGTGGTCCATTTAAGTGTTGGCATGAAGGTCTTTCATAAACAGTGGTATATATAATATGTTGTAATTTTGAATGTAGTTTATTGTGATTAGTGTCTAGATTAACCTTGGCAAAAACTAACTCTTAGCCCTTATTCTGCTGTCATTAAATTTTGTTTAAAAAAATGTCAACTTTTAGCTCACCTGAGCACAACATGCTCAAGTGAGCTATTGTGCTCACCTTTTGTCCGGCATCTGTGCGTCGTCCGTCAACAATTTCTTTATATGACATCCCCTCCTAAACTACTTGGCCGATTTTAACAAAACTTGGCAAAATGTTCCGTAGGTGATCTCCTTTAAGAATTGCTTAAAGAATTGAAATCGGTGAAAAACTCTGGTTGCTATGGCAAATAATCAAAGCTTATTTTTTCCAAGCTTATTTTTTACCAATCTTGTAAAGATGTTTGTATTTCTTCTTTCAGCATATTTAAAACCATCCCTTTTGCATACATCATTGAAGATAAGCTATGTGGGATGTTGTAAGGGTATAGAATAAACCATCCTATGAGATCTGCCTAGTTCTTTTAAGATGGTTGTTGTTCATACTGTTTAACGTCCCACATGGTTAGGTGTTCTAGCTGCCCTAATATGACTCATATAGTACTCATCGCTTTTCTGCTAAAATCTCATAACTACAAGCTGTAGTTACAAGGTTTTGGCAAAAATTTAACGCAACTTACAAGTGTCATTTAACCCAATTCAATGTAGCAATCATTATCACAATTTCAATATTAGTTTCAAATGTCTCTATATGATGTATTTGATTCAACTATAATATTATGAATTGTTATGTTTAAATAGTGTTTGTATATTATGTTATTGAATAAATTATTTATGAATTTATTACTTAGGTCTTTTTTCTTACTGACATTTTTTTTGCAAATTGGACAGAGAAAATCCTGATGAGAAAAGTGACAGAAAGTACAGTAAAACTTGTGTTAAGCGACCTCTTACTAGACCATCAAAAATCGATCGCTTAAGCAAATAGTTGCTTATTACAATATTTCATGATAGAAAGACAGATTCTTTTCAATAGCATATATAGATTTTTGCATAAGTCTTACTGAATCACATGATGTTCGAATCCAATAGAATTGTCTCACGGAGACAATTCTATTGGGTTCCAACAACAGAGGATTCAGTGATAAACAAAAATACTTTTAAGGATGTCCACTTTTTCACAGATTTTTCTTACGGTGAAGGACTTTTTATGATGATGGTCGCTTAATAAAATCGGTCTCTTAATAGAAGTGATGGCTTGAGCAATCTCGACTGTAACAGTAAACAAAACAGGCTAGAACAAATGAATGTAAGTACAATAGCTTCAGTGGGCTTCAAAGTCAAAGGTCAAAGCCAGATGCTGAAATTAAGCATTCATTTACAGACCATATCTCTTACATTAATGGACTGATTTCAAAATGAATGGACACCTTTCTTCTCAATGAGTTGATGTGTCTTTGACTCAAAATTTTAGATAGATTCAAGGTCACAGGTCAAGGTTCAAATTGAGCTTTTCCAGAATATAGCTCCTACATTTATTCATAAATTTCAAAATAACTTGGCTCACTTTTTCTCCAATTTGGATTCGCTTTGGCCCATGTCAACATGAGGGATATACATGTAATTGATAAAGTGAATTCAGATTGGTCAACACTCCAGCATCTCTAGTTAAATAGCCCACAAAGGCAAGAATGGATGGTTATTGGAAGATCATTGCTTTCAGTCCAGACATGAATTGTCAATAAACATACTCATTTAAACAAGAAGTGAAATATTGACCATCCTTTTTAGCGTTGCTGTTTTTGGAACAAAAAGGCAAGTTATTGCCTACAGGAATCAACATTAACTTCTATGAGTAAAGAGTCAATTTGACTCCCAACTTATCAAGGTTGATTGATTGAATGGAGTTTAACGCTGCTTTCAACATTATTTCAGTTATATCGCGGCAGCTGGAGCACCTAACAATGGATTCCTGGTATTTCTCTCACCAGTACAACCACCACATTCTTTCCTAGCCCAAAGCCGCTATCTCACATAGGTCTACGATATCAACCCATTGGTGAGAGACAAATAGTCGGAAAGAATGAGTGCCGCTGTCGGGGATCGAACCCGCGAACTCTAGATTGACAGTCCTATGCGCAACTTATCAAGGAGTTCAAGCTGAAAGTAAAGAGTTTAATTTTTTGAAATAGGAAAAACTTATGGAAAAGAAGATATTGCTTGTGACAAGCAATTTCTTCTTTTCCACAAGTTTTTTTCTCCAAAAGAAGATAGTTTTCTATCAAACTACTACTAGATGTTATCTACAACAACTTTTATAGTGAAAGATTTAGTTTTGACATGGGATGAAAGGGAAACTACCCTGTGCCTTTGTATTTTCATTCTTAAAGTATTCCCATATGATCCTGGGAGCTCATTGGACTCCCTACTTGCAAAATGAAGGAGCCCTAATTTATATAAAAGGAGTCTTGGACTCCTAGTCACCTTAGAGTCAGACCTTGGCCATCACCCTGTTAGTGTCTGTGTTGGTGTAAGCTTTCGTAGCATTACAAACTTGGCCTTTTTTAATTTATTATACCCTGCTTCAAAGGACTTGTGTCATCTCACTTTTCTTAGCAACTTTAAATCACAAGAATAAGAACTTTGGTTCGTATCAGACAGGGGTCATATATGTCACTCACCAAATTGAGTCCTGCATTCAGGATGACAAAACGGTGCAAACTGTTTTCTAACTACACCTGCTTTGCATGTGCACTTGAGCCCAAAGCAGGGTGTAATTTGCAAACAGTTTGCACCATTTTGTTATCTGAAATGCTGGGCAGGTCCTTGGACTTTTACTTCCTGTTTCACAGCTTGGTATAATTTTTTCACTTAAATGGTACAATACAAAATATGTCCCCCTCTTTTCTCAGCAACTGAATTATAGCAACTTGAAACTTGGTATGGTGTATAAGCTAGCCAACTTTCATGTCTTGTACCAAACTTGGGTCAGTCAGATATATACTTCTTTTTTAATGATTAGTTCATTTTTAGCTCCACTGGCTGAAAGCCACTGGGGCTATTGTCATGGCATTGTGTCCGTCGTGCGTCAGTGCGTCCGGTCGTAAACTTTTTCTTTAAAAATCTTCTCCTCAGAAACTACTGGATAAATTTCAACCAAACTTCACTGGAATGATCCTTGGGTGACCCTCTTTCAAAGTTGTTCAAAAAATTTTGATCCAATGAAAAACATGGATTTAATGGGCGTGGCTAATTTCCAAATATGGTAAAAAGTGAGTTTTCTAAGATTCTAATTGATGGATACCAATGAAATTTTACATGAATGATCCTTGTGTGACCCTTTATCAGTCTACAAAAGATTAGAGATCGGATGGAAAATATGCATTTTATGGGCGGAGGTCATTTCTCTATATGTTATATAGTGGAAACTTTGAAAATCATTTTCTCAGAATGTAACTGATGGATATCAACCAAATTTCACTGGAATGGTCCTTGAGTGACCCTTTATCAGTCTAACAAAAATTATAGTAATCGGATGAAAATTATGTATTTTATGGGCGGAGGTCATTTCTCTATATGTTACATAGTGGAAACTTTGGATATCATTTTCTCATAATCTAACAATGGATATCAACCAAATTTTACTCGAATGATCCTTGAGTGACCCTTAATCAGTCTACAAAAAATTATTGTGATCAGATGAAAATATGCATCTTAAGGGCGGATGTCATTTCTCTATATGTTATATAATTGAAACTTTGAAAATCATTTTCAACATCAGTAGAATCCAAAATATCTAAAAGTCTAGTCAAAACTTTTATTGCTTTACAAGAATTTCAAGCCTGTGGAGCCACTCAAGCCATTTATGGCTTTCTAGTTAGACTTAACTGGGAACAACAATTAATCTTTGTCATTTGACTTGCAGCAATGCAAATTTGGTATGGAGTATAACCAAATTTCTCCTAATAAACACTCATGGAAGCTATACATAACATGGTCAGAAAGCTTTTATTTAGTATGCATTTTCTAATTTAAAGAACCATTTATATAAATGTCTGTAAAGCCCCTTTTCCCTTTAATTTGCGGTGAAATGTCTCTAAACAATCATATATAAATGATAGTTTAGAGGAAATTCATCTCAAATTAGAGAAGAAGTCTCAAAATGTTCCTAAAATTTGGGCATTTGGAGTGAGTTTTCTGCATTGAAAATGTAGGGGTGCTACTATTAGGGAGGGCACTATAATCAGAGGAAATATGGCAGCTTGAGTCAAATTTTAAATTGCAAAACTCAGTTACCATAAGGGGAGTTACCAAATTTAGTAAGTAACATTATCTTGTTGTTATCATGTTGCAGAAAGATCATGTACTGAAAGCACTTAAACTGGGACATAGCCCCGGTAGGACTATGTTCTGCGACAGTTCTAGTTACTTTATGTTTTTAGAATATATAATTTGTAGACAAATGATGTCTTAATATACAAGTGCACGTTGTTGGAGGTTATGGTGTGTTGCCTGCAACACTTTATTAGTAATTCCAGGTGTATATATAAGTCACAATCTTAATACCCACAATTTTATTTTTGTAAATACAAATCATAAATAACCACATAAACTATATAATTATCAACAAATTTCTTATGTTATAGTAGAGATAAACTACTTTACTACCTTACTCATCATTGACATTTCCAACTTTGTTTTTCCAAGATTTCTGTTTTTATATCTATGTTGACATTGATTATTCCCTTTTCCTCTTGAATAAGTTTTCATCAGAATCTGTTTTTTCTAATCCAAACCTCTATTATTGGCAAGAGACCTCATTTTCTGTGTGAACAACTAAGCATTATTAGCTCAGTTTGTAACTCTTTGGGTTTTCAATCCGAGATGTTTGATGTTTGAGTTCAATCCCCAGCTTATCAACTTTCATTTCACATATCGATGGCTCAGTGTGAAACAGTTTTATCTGCCTATATGTTTAAAGGCAGTTACAATTGTTTTGCACTGAGCCATCGATTTGACAAAGGAAAATAACAACAAGCGTCATTTGTCTATTTCAAAGCTAACTGACAAATAGAATTCCTAAATTGTATTGGCAGCTGTTGGCTTGAATGTAATGCTGTGATAGTGCTGATGTGAGAAGTGACAGGAATCAAGTGGAAGGTTCACCACAGGTATTTAAGCTACAATAATATGTGAAGCCATACAAACTAACAAACAAATTCCATGAGAATGATTTCATAATTATGTTCATCTTTAAGTCATTGATCTGTTATAATAAATGGATGGTCTTTTGAATACAAGGCAGATAAGATTTGCAGTAAGTATGCATCTTATCAGGGTCATTCTTTTGTTATATGAATAATTCCATCACACTTCCTCTAGAAATATTTTGTGGCTGTACAGCATATGTGTCAAACATGAACGACATATGTGTCAAACATGAATGTAAATATTAAAGATTGGCTATCCCATAGCCATACCCAACTATGTTAATCCCTTACAAAAGTGTTTAGCTCACCTGAGCACATCGTGCTCAAGGTGAGCTTTTGTGATCATTGAATGTCCATCGTGTGTCGTCCATAGCCAGGCGTCTGTCGTCAGGCGTCAACAATTTAAGTGTTACACTCTAAGAATAATTGTCAGGCCACAAGAATGAACCCAATTGAAAATGGGAAGGATCCATGCCATATCACGGGAAAAGGAGCCTTAATGACATGTTTTTTGTTTACACTCTAGAGACCACAAATATGGTCCAATCTTTGTGAAACTTGGTCAGAATAATTGTCAGGTCACAAAGATGAACCCTATTGAAAATGGGAAGGATCTGAGTCATATCACAGGAAAAGGGGCCTTAATGACAATTTTCTTGTTTACGCTCTAGAGGCAACAAATATGGTTGAATCTTTATTGAACTTGGTCAGAATGTTTGTTAGGTCATAAGGATGAACTCAATTGAAAATGGGAAGGATCAAGGCCAAATCACAGGAAAAAGGGCCTAGTTAACCCTCTAGAGACCACTTGTTTACGACTTTTGCTGGAAAATTAGATAATAATTAATTTAGAAATAGATACACAGGTGAGCAATATAGGACCATCATGGTCCTCTTGTTTAATTTAAGTGAGAGGTTTAACAACTTGGTTGGGAGACCCAGTTACAATGCTTGTATGTTCCCAGTATTCGTTGCTGGGATCCAATCTGGCCTTGTAGATAAGTTCATACCCCTTAAAAATTTAAGTGAGAAGTTTTACAACTTGGTCAGGTGACCTTGGTACAATGCTTGCATGTTCCCTGTACTCATTGCTGGGATCTAATATGGCCTTGTAGATAAGTTCATACGTCTTGCACAGTAAATCAGCACAGTTCTTCATTATACTCTCTCTGAAAACAAAAATAATGGCAATTTCAGTGAAATCCAGTTAATTGAGACCCTGATAATGGCAACTCACTGCTTAATTACAACTGACCTTGTACAAGAATTCAAGAACAAATAGAGGGGTCACCCAGTGCAACACTATTGTAAGTGCCTTTATTCTTATAGGCACTTACAATAGTGTTGCACTGACCCCTGGAAATAGCTCTTTTAAATTGTATTTTCTGGTTAAAGGGGAAACAAGAAAACAAATTGGAATTCCTATTGAGAGAAATCAACTGTATTTGACTCTAAGATGAAGGTGTTCTCTAACCCTTAACCTATCAAATTATACAAATTGCTAGTTTTAGGAAAATTTCATCCTTTTTTTCTCAAATTTATTCCACAACAATTAGATAGCAGGCAGGTAGGGAAGGGTAAGATCAGACTGCACTTCTATGAAGGCTGATTTTAGGCTGTACAACCGGTCAAAGTATTGTGAATGTGCCGTAAACTTTTTGCGAAGGATAATCTTGTCTGTCAAAAAGCGGACTAAAACCCCATTACTAAAAGTGCTTGTCAATAATGAAAAGCCAGTTTACATCAAAGGGCCATAATTCTGTCAAAAGTCAATGGATCGTGACAAAAATTTCACCTGCACATCTCTGCCAAATACTGATCACAAATGTAAAGTTTCAATAATATCTGCTTATAAGATGCTGAGAAATTGAGTGGACAAGAAAATGCTACAGATGGACGAACACCAACCAACAAACTGACTCCTATATACCGCCCCAAACATAGTTTAGGAGGGTATAATTACTATATAATACAATGTATCACTAATTACAATTACATTGATGATCTATTGGCAAATTGTTTTATCCACATGATTAGCCAATGCGTATATGAAACTGATATTTTTCAATGAACACCTACAATGATATTTGATTAACCTAAATAATTTATCATTTTATACATAAACTCCGAGCTGTTAGTAATTTTTCACTTGTGAATAGATCTGCGCAATAAAAGAGAGTTGTCTGGATAGAAGAATAAAGCATAAACAAGATCTCAATAAGCAAGTACTAAGGCAGCTGCTAAGCGTTGTAGCTTAACCCCTCCCCCCCCGTTCGGAACACCACTTGGCCAATCTCACGATCAACCTTGGATGTAAATAGACTCACTAAAATTACGAGAAAACCTTGCAAAAATAAATGACGTCAGTTAAAATGGCGTTGGCCCTCAAATCTTTGAGCAAAAACATTCAATGTCGCCAGAGCTACTTGTTTAAGTAACTGACATGAAACCATCATATCCTTATAAATATCTTTAGTTTCTCAAATAACGGCTGAAAAATGTTAATTTTTGAGAATGATTTGTCATTCTCAAAAATTAAGATTTTTCAGTCGTTATTTACTGTGAAAAATAGCAATCTTAAGATAGCACCGGTTGCTTCTGCGCATTTTTTCCAAACACTGTTTCCACCTAACAAAATGCACAATTTTGTTACATACCCATCCACCTTATATACATCTGAGGTATGTTGCAGTTTACAGAAATGCCCCTCCCCCATGACATACCTGTTTCTAGAGCTTGTAATCAGACCCATCTGTGGTAACACTAGACTGTCAGGGCTGGCCAAGTAACTGTCAAACTTGTTCTGAAAGTAGGATGTGAAATACTTTTCAAGTTAAATTCTATTTATTTTTTAACAGAATGTTTTACAGAAGTTTCTAGCCTTAGATGGAACATAGAATATTTATCAACAATTCTAAAGATATTTACCATACTGAGTTTTTATCAAATTGGTATTTCCCCAGATAAAAAGTACTGGATCTATGTTTTGAAACCAAATTTAAATGTTAAATTAATTTGAATATAATTATCTGTTCATATTAATATAAAAGTTAAATTGCCGCAATAATGCCTGATTTTCTTACACATTTTGCATTCTATTTATGTGGTAATATTTGCATAAACAATTTAGATTCAAGCTTGTGTGTTTTTTCCAACTATTCAATTTGTACTTGAATAATAAACAATGACCAACAACCTGGAAATCAAAACAGTGCATAGAGAATATTTTCTATCCATCTATACAAACCTTTAGTAAATAGAGCAAAGTGTCCTATTATTGACACCTTAAGGCCAAATAAATGTATCATTTTATATTTTCTTTTCTGCCCTATAGGAAATCAACCATCTTGTTAAGAGACATTTCATTGGTCATTGAATATATACAGAAGTCTATAACCTTAACATTTGACCAATGAAATGCTCTTTCACTGATGTGTCCCGGTCAAACCAAATATTATTTGTTATCCTAATTCCGACACCCCACTTCCTGATTCCGACACCCTTTGGAACAAATGCAAAAAGATGAGAAATATTTTATTCTACATATAAACAGTCTAAAATAATCACCATATTTATTCTAATAATCGCACGGGGGTTTATTAAAAAAGTCAGGATTGACGCAGTTGGGGGTGGGCGATTATTAAAGGCATTCTGTTGGGAAATAACTCAAACTTCCTATGTACAGACCAACAATGTCCCTAAGAAAAGTCAATATGGTACTTTTCTGATAGATACAAAATAAATTTACATAACGAGGAACAAAGGCGCACTACTCAGACCTCGCTGGTTGTTCATTGTCACCTTGTTTCAATAAACAGAGCGCTATGCTGCTTTAAATAACACCGCTATGATACCAAGGGATTCTTGCGAATGCATTTATATTATACTACAAAACAATTTCTAAAATAAATTAAAAGTTTATTCATTAAACTATTCCCTTTCTGAAATGATGACCGAAAACACTGTCGACTTTGGCAAGTAATAACACCGACGACCTTTGCGGTTTTGTTAACATTTAAATTATATTCAATAGAGCAAGAAACTAATGCCAGATGATCATATTCATGTTCAATAAATGATTTGCGAGTTTAAGAAAATTGTATTATTCTTTGTTTTAGATTAAAAAATATGGCATATCACTCTCATGACTACAAAGGATCGTAACTACATTGCATGCATTTAAATATAGGTCTTTATTCAATTGTAATTGTAACTGATTCTTTGCTTCTCGAATATTTTTCGCAAAACAACACAGAATAAATTAAGCCGTATAGGAAAATAAAGCAGTTGTATGGCCTACCTGTTGCGAAAATAAAATTAAAAAGTCCGTTTTCCTCAATTTTAAAATCTGTAACAAAGCAACAAAGAGGGGGCTAAATTATAATTTTAAAAGGGTTTGATATCACCAGGGACAAGCGTTAGGCGCAATCAAGCTCTGGAAACACTTAAAAAAATAGCCGACGGCGTCTTTGATCATCTGTTCACCCTCTACGTGAAATAAACTGTTCCGCGTCCTTTACCTCGCTGCGAAACAAAAATATTAATTCAATTTGCCTTCATTGACCAGTTTGCTACTCGGATTCAATTTCGGATAATTGAAACAAATATCATTGAATATCGGTAAATTCTGTCTTTTCAATTGTTTCTAAAGAATATCGTAATTTTAGATAAAAAGATAGTTATCATGTTTCGAACATAAAATATTCAATTTTCCGTTTGTGGGAGCTGAAAACGTTGTAGCTACAACTGACCTGATATCATGCATGAGATCTTACTTTGACACCTGATTTGAAAATATTTTTGATAATCAGTGTTTAAGATAAAACATACAAGCAAAGCAATAAAAATCTGAGAAAATTATGCAGTCACGACCATCGCTAACATTACTTGCATAAGGATAACAAGCGTTTTTTCCAGATATTCAATGAATCTTCTAAATGAATCCCAGTTCATCAAAATCATTGAATCATCGTAATTCTTGGTATTCGTCGAATGTGTTGCAAGAATTTAATACTATTTGTTGGTAAAATCCTGAAGTTTACATCAAAATTGTCTGGGAGTTTTTCTCAAACTGGAGGATGGGTGATTATTTGAGTTGTCAATTTTTTCCGAAAATCGGTCTTGAAAATGTCGATTTTGTGCAGTATTTTGGGGGATGGGCAATTATTAGAATATGGGTGATTATTAGATATAAATATTTTTAGAAAATCCAATTTTTAAATTGCTCACATATTTGTTGTATTGTCTGAGGAAACTGTTTCCAGTTTTTATTTTACATTATTTAGATATTGGATCATGATTCCATGAAATCATAATTATTTATCTTTCAAGGGTGTCAGAATTAGGAAGAAGTGCCCAAATTGTCGTCCTAATTCCGACACATTCACTTTTCATTAAATGAGCTTGAATTTAATGAGGTAAAGGTAAAACATGGCTTAAGAGGCATAAAACCACTCCAAAAAAGTCATTTTTATTGTTATCAAGTTTGGCTTTCGCCCAAAATTTGCCGTCCTTTAGGATGCTCTGAATTAACTTTCAAAATAACACTTCCCCCAAAAATTGAAATGTGCAATTCCTATCCCTTTTCCATAAAGATAGAAGTTTTCTGTTGAAGCCTGGTGTGATGATTTAGTTAAAGATCTCATTTATATTGGCTGAAAAGTCCCAAATTCAAAGGATAATGAAAATATGGAGGGGTGTCGGAATTAGGACATTTTACTCTAGTTGTCTTTTATGGTGCATAGCAATTGCTTTAATCTGATGGTTGGAATTCCCAGGCTAATCATAGTTTGGTTTAAAACTATCTATTTTACATAGTTTCTGAAACAGGTTCTTACAACTTAGATTAATCCCTCTCAATTAGCTTCCTGGAAAAATCCCCAGTACTTGCCCTGAATGTGTGGGCCAATGAAAGAACCAAGATCAAAAGCTGCCATCAGGAATCGAACTCAGGACCTTTGGGTCAAGAGGCAGATGCTCTACCTCAAGACTACGGATACCACACACTTATCATAGTCCCAATGAGATGTACATTCCAATGGCTCAGTGTGAAACAGTTGTAACTGCCTATAAACATATAGGCAGTTACAACTGTTTCACACTGAGCCATGGATTTTATCTTGTTGGGAATGTCATCCATAAGCTCAAGGAATCTTACCATGGCAGATTTGACAGACAACTGATCACAGCCCTGGATACTTGATAATGGTCCCTAAAATATATGAAGCTACAAATTAATGGTACTTAGTTGTACAGTAAACTTTGGTTATGGTGTGAGACAATGGTTCATGAAATGAAGACAGCATAAAAGTACTTACTTCCTGCTTATAAAGTATTTAATTAATTTCCAAATGTTCTTTAATTTTCTTCTAATAATCCTGCTTTAATTGGTAGATTTGACTGTTGTTGTAAGATCATAAAAACATGACAAAAGCACTGCCTACGGGTGCTTAGACTCAGCCATATGGTATTGGATAGAAATTCTAAGTCACACAAAATACATCTATAGTTATCCCCCTTTGTAGTAAAAGTTGCTCTTTTGATAATTAGCATGTGTGCCAAGTTTCAAGTGAATGCCAGAGATATCACAAAATTTCAAAATTTTCGCACGAGGACTATGACGATGATAACACCAAGGCTATAGCAATACCTCTGGTTTTCTCTGAAAACAGCACAGCTTTAAACTGCTTTCTATCAATGTATAAACATTGCTTTCTTATCCCTTATGATCCCAATTCAAAAAGGTATATATAATATATGGTATTGTTGAGAATAAGACAATTGATTTCAGCACTTTACTTATTTCATTAAGAATGTTGCAATTGTCAAAAATACAAATCAATGTTTTAAAGACTTACATGTTTAGGTTGATGTTGCTGTAAAGTTCCATACAAATGGGCTAAATCTACTCTGTTTAGTATGAAGGCTGCTTGCTCACTAACTAGTGTGTCCACATGTGCATCAACCTTGGAAAATAATGCACATTATAACCAAAGGAATTTAAATAATATAGAGGGAAGAGAAAACAAAAAAATCTGTTTTCAAGACTTTACTAAACCTGCATGACTGTGAGAAAAAAATGCCAATAAGGGCCTAAAAATAGATGTTTTTATCGTCATCTGACTTTGACAAACAACTGTGACATTGTCAAATTACTTTGAACTCGATTTTAAGGGCTACATATAGTTAAAATGAACCTTCATAATCTCCATGAGCATTGTATCTTACAAAGACTGTTACAGATTAGACGAGCATTGATCAGATGCAACATCAAAACCAAATATAAGCTGTCAGAAAAAAAATGTTGTTATAAGAGTTAGCCGATTAATTGAAATGTATCTCTCATCTGTATTTTTAGGTTAAGTCGTCAAACCAATTTTTAGCCAGATAAAACTTGATATCTTGCATTAGAGAACAGTAAAAAGAGAAACAAGAGGCAGAACTATTCTGTATATATAATGATTAACCGAGTCTGGCCCACATTCCACCAAAATACTCAATCACAATTAACCTAAACCCTTTATCCATCTTATCACCAACATAAAGCTGATTGCAGGAACAATTTAAGTAAAGGATCAACCAAGGAAAACAATGTCAAGATTCAATGAAATAAGTCCAAATGATTGGAGAAAAAAGTTTTTTGTGATTTCAAAGTGAAAACTGGCTTGCCTTGCAACACCCACATTTATGGGCCCATCAAAAATTTGTTACCAATTTTAGTGAAGGTGTATTCATGCCAAGTTTCATTGAATGGCCAAAATGAGTGGGGAAGAGAAGATTTTTAAAGATCTGAGTGAAAATGAGCCCTGCCCTGCCAAGCCCACATTTGGGAGTCAATTAAAATTTCTTAAACAATTTCACTAAACGGTTGTCCAAGGAGCATCAATGCCAAGTTTTATTTAAAAAGGCTCAATGGTTTGGGAGGAGAAGATTCTAAAAGAAAGGCCCCGCCCTACCATGCCAATATTTGGGGGTCAATCAAAATTTTTGAACAATTTAACTTAAGGGTCACACAAGAAACATTCATGCCAAGTTTCATTGAAATCAGCACCATGATTTAGGAGAAGAAGATTTTTAAAGACTTTAAAGTGAAAATTAGCCCCACCCTGCCACGTCAACATTTTTGGGTCAATAAAAATTTCTTTTACCAATTTAAGTAAAGGGTCTCTTGAGAAACATTCATGCCAAGTTTCATTGAAATCAGCCCGATGGTTTGCGAGGAGAAGGTTTTTAAAGATTTTCAGATGAAAATAAACCCGTCCTGCCAAACCCGTATTTAGGGGTTAATCAAAATTTCTTTAAGGATCACCCAAGGAACATCCATGCCAAGTTTCATTGAAAGCAGCACAAAGGTTAGGGAGAGGAAATTTTTTACAGATTTTAAAGTGAAAATAAAGTGAAAATAAGGCCAGACCTTTCATGACCAATTAAGGGTCACCCAAGGAAAATCCATGCCAAATTTCATTGAAATCGGCACAATGGTTTAGGAGAAGATTTTTAAAGAATTTAAAGTGAAAATTGAGTGAAAATTAGGTCCACCCTGCAACACCCACATTTTGAGGTCAATCAAAATTTCTTTAACAAATAAAGGTAAAAGATTCTTGAGGGTCAATCAAAATTTCTTAATACTTTAAATTAAGGGTCACCCAAGGAATATCCATGCCAAGTTTCTGGAAATCGGCCCAATGGTTTGGGATGAGAAGATTTCTAAGGATTTTAAGAGTGAAAATTAGCCCTGCCTGCCACGCCTTTATTTTAGAGTCAATCATAATTACTTTAACAATTTTAGAAGAGGGTCACCCAAGGTATATTTCTACAACCTCCCTTTCCCCTAATTTGGGTCTAGGAACACCAATTCAGACTTTACCTGAGCTTGGAGCATTTCTTGTCTTGTATCTGTAAACTCATAGAGAGCTATTGTTGTCTGCATCAGGTATATACAGTTAACCATATAGGCTGCCATGTCCACTGTGTTTAATCTACTGGCAGAAACAGAACACATCTGAAGTAGTGGGTCCAACATACAGGATAGAATCTGTAATTACAATAAGATGGCAATCATATTTATAGACTTGCACGTCAACTGTGTTCAGTCTACTAGATGATACAGTAAACATCTGTAGTAGGGGGTCAAACATACAGGATAGAATCTGTAATTACAATAAGATGACAATCATATATATAGGCTGCCATGTCCACTGTGTTTAATCTACTAGCTGAAACAGTACACATCTGAAGTAGTGGGTCCAACATACAGGATAGAATCTGTAATTACAATAAGATGGCAATCATATTTATAGACTTGCACGTCAACTGTGTTCAGTGTACTAGATGATACAGTAAACATCTGTAGTAGGGGGTCCAACATACAGGATAGAATCTGTAATTACAATAAAATGGCAATCAGATTGAGTTAAATTGGCTACCATGTCTAGTATTTTCAATCTATGGTAACATTTCGAAAGAAATCTATAATTGCAATAAAATTGGTGTTGGTCAACTTTTCACATAGAATGTACCCAATTCTTGTATGGTTTATTCTTGTGAACTGACAAGCACTTTAGAATAAGATTCATTCAGATTAGGGTAAAACTGAGCCCCTAGACTTGCGCTCGAATGTTGTTGACAAATGACAAACATTCATGCATACCTAAATCTCAATCTGAGTTCATTGTTCTCAGATTAGCTAAATCAAAGGCCTGAAAGGCCTGAATGCAGTCAGGACGGAACAATATTTGAGTATTAAAATATTTCAATTATAACAAATTCTCTGAAATTTAAGGCTAAAATCTACACTTCAGATCTTTGGCCTTCTATTCTGACATTTCATTCCAAAATATTGCCTTATTCATGCTTAAAGCCCTTGCTTTTGATGAAAAGAGCACTGCTTGGAGGGCCAATGCTTTACTACAAGGTCAGAAAATAATATAAAAATAATAAGGGCTTAATTCTAATATCTTCCATCGTCATTCACCTTGATAATAGGGATAGCTCCTGTGATGGCTAATACTCATGCCGAGTTAACAGCAAAAAACTACAGACATAAAACCACCCCAATTGCACTGGAGTCAACAAATCAACGTGATATTGTTAACTATCTAACTCTGCTATTCTCTTCTTTCTATTCACAATGAACATATCAAAACGTTGGGTTTCTAACCATACTTAAGCCAGTAATATCTGTCAAGCAAGTAGGTGAGAAAACCCCGCTGTTCTTTGGTTTTTAGATCGGCAAAAGTCACTTGCTCGTCTTCTAAAATTTCAGAGGGACAGATTTCCGGTGATTGTGTATTATGGACGTGGACCCTGTGAAATCGGCCCGGGTTCATTAGAATCTATTTCTATATTTACTTTTGCCTTCTTTTCGGGAGACCCGGCGAAAAAGTTATAAATTGTCTTTGATTGCCCTAAATCTTGATCTATTTCGTAAAGAAAAATGTAAACATAGAATGGTTCCCGATTTATTGGATTTCCGATAATACAGCGCCGATTATCATAACGCTGTGCGGGGTACAATAAAGATTTTTATTTTGGAATAGGCCAAAACGGCAGGTCGTCGCGGTAGTCCGATTTTCGTCGATGTCGTATTTCAAGATTCGGCGCGACGTAGGGCCCATCCTTTTCATTTTTATTCGCAGTCTACAACTTTTTAGTTCTAATCGCGAGGCCTTGGCAGAACCCTTACACCGGATTTCAAAATAAACGATAAACCTGTCTGAATAAGGGAAGTAACTCCAAAAGACGATTGTCCTAATTGCATTCCCTTTAAAAAACGGTCGCTGACTACTTTCGATTTCGTGTTTACTTTTCGGCGCCGTTCAAATTTGTTTTTCCCCGCAATTTTAATGTCCAAATTCGTAATACGATAATATAGCTTTGAAATCGGAATTGTTCACAAACATCTAGGTAGCTGGCATTCAGTCTGATATTATTTTCGCAGGCTAAAAAAATCATGAATGGGTTTACTTTTTCACGCTCATGGATTTTTTCGAATTCGGTGTTATGAGGATCCGATTGCCGGCGACCACTATATGCAAGTCAGACTTTCAGTCTGACTGCATAAAAATAGACAGTCAAATAGCGAACTATCCCCTACAAATACTTGTAATTAATGAAAAGCCATTTTTCATCAAAGGGCCATAACACTGTCAACAAGATGTGTTTGTGAAACACTAATGCCCCCGTCACAGCATTTTTTTTCAAAGTTTGACCTTGACAGATGACCTTGATTATGGTATCAGCAGATGCGGATCATTGAGATCTATCATCGTGCCAAATATGAGCCTTGTATCTTGAATAGGCTTTAAGATATTGGCAAAGGTTAAGTTTGGTTAAGTTTTCGGACAGACAGATGGACAGACAGACAGACATGAGTAAAACAATATGCCCCCGATCTCTTGATACGGGGGCATAAAAATAAATGGATCTTAACCAAAATATCACTTGCATATATCTGCTTGATACTGATCACATTTGTAAAGTTTGAATGAAATCTGCCAATCAGTTGCTGAGATATTGAGCAGACACAAAAAGCAACTGTAGGACGGACCAAGCAACAGATGGTCTGACCGACTGACAAGCTGACTCCTACATACCCCCCAAACATAAATTGGATGGTTATAATAAAGAAAACCCCTTTAGTTTGCAGTACTCATAAATTGCACTAAAAACAGCTTGGAATTAATATGACTTGATTTTATCTTGTTCACTTTAAGAGACAACTGTACAATAAAGATGAATTCATATTTCCTTTCCCTTTTCGTAAATGGTTCAAACAGCCCTGGGTTGTAATCGTTAAGAAACCTCAGTTAAAGTCCATGAATTCCGAAACATTAGGGAACTTTAACGGGTCCATGACCTGGAATAAGCGAGTATACCTGTTTAAAATCTTGTTTTTTGTTCTCTATGGTGACTACGGATGAATCATGGCACTGTAACACATCTTTAAGTAGAGACATCGTTTGTGTGAGCGAAGCTGGGGCTGCCAGATCAGCAGGAGGTAACTCCACCTATAATTTAATACATACAGAGTTATACATCTATCGGTTATAAGACATTGCTTTTTGAAAGAGAGGCTGAGGCCAAGTCTGAAAGAATTTATTGGCCTTCCAAATATATACAGAGTTATGCATCTTTTGAGAGAGGCTGAAAATGTGATACCTAGAATTGTTATCCAAGAACAAATCGAGGGTTCAGTGCAAGACTGTTCTAAGTATATAATACATTGTATATACACTTAATACAGTTTTGTGCTAAACCCTCAAACTGGTGTCTAGCCTGAAAGAATTTATTTGACTTAGGGTATACATTTTTAAGTTGGAATGCGGAGCAATTCCAACTTAGATTTAACAAAACCGCAAAATGAACACAAGATAATTTCATTTCGGGTTTTTTGATAACACATATCACGTGAACAGGATGTTAATACACTCCGGCCTATTTGGTATATCCCAACTTGACACAGACATGCAGGTTATTTCATCGAGAAGTAATATTGTTGAACAATTACACAACTATCACTTCATGTAAATAATTAACAGGCTAATTTATGTTTTAAACGAAATTTATTGAAACTTGCGTACGAATTTACTAGTAGCAAATGTTTGCATTACTATATTTGGAAATCATGTGATGAGTCAAGTCCAATAAAGTAAGCTATTGACAACAACACTGTCCAATCACGTGATCTGCTTATTTGGTAACGTCGCGACCTGTTTTTCGTAGAATTATGTTAAAGCTTCTTTTAGAGGTCTAGTTTCTCTTTCTGAACGAACTTTTTACACACTTCAACAAAATACCGTAGTTCAAATGTATTTTTATCTAATTGTTTCGTAAACCATTATTAGAAAAGCGCAAAATCTACAGATTATTTATCTGTATTAACAATCCGATCCAGCAAATATTCTCTTTTTTTTTTTTTTGCTTGAACCCAATTTCCAAATCGAGCGACAATTTCACTTAATGGTGGACGCAGCAAGGATCGATGAAAGTATAGATCCACAAGTTTAAGGGACAGATTAAAGGTCAATTTTGTCTATACATGTACCTGTATAGACAAAATATACCTTTGAGCACTCACTCTAAATTGCGGGACTATAGGCAAACATTTATCTTCTCTTTCTGCTTTTGTCCATTTTCTTTGAATTGACATAAATTCACTTGTGCAAAAATACGCAAGTGCGCAATTCTCTAAATATCATTGAAGATTATCACAAGTTAACTACAGACTTAGTTTTTATCAAATATCTGAACGAGTTAACCAACCCCACGTGTTTTGCCTTCAGGGGCCACGTTCAAGAAAGGTCCTACAACCGAAATTTGAACGTATCGCAATCGTACGATTGAAATTGGCTTTCAATAAACATTTTTGGCTTTCAAAAAACATGTATGGTTTAATTTACGCATAAATTTGCGTTTCCTAAAGGCTAGTCTTGAATTTTGCGATTTTGACTGTGCAAGCATAGTATTTTCTCGGATTTAATTTTCAAACACAGCTGGAGGTGATCGTTTATTGGCGTCATCTTGTCCGTCTGTCCGCCCGTCCGTACGTACGTCCGCTTTTCTTGTGAGCACAACTCCTCCAAAATTTCTAGTTGGATTTGGATGAAACTTTCACAGAATGTTCCTAATCACCTGACCTTGCGCATAAAGTTACGGTTTGATGAAATTCAGCCGCGTCATGGAAAAAGAGCCTTCTTGTAAAAAAAATCTTGTTAGCACAACTTCTCCCTCATTTATGGATCGATTTAGATGAAACTTTCACAGAAAGTTCCTAGTCACCTGACCTAGTGCCTATTGTCACGTTTTGGTGAATATTAGCCGTGTTGTGGAAAAAGAGGCCTTCATTTGAAAAATCTTGTGAACGCAACTCCTCCTCCACTTATGGACCGGTTTGAATGAAACTTCTACAAAATGTTCCAAGTCATCTGACCTATCGCATATTTTAACGCGGTTTGGTGAATTTTTTAATCAAAAGTCGAGACGTATTATGTGATCACTTGGGCGGGAGGCGTCAGTTTCGTTAGTGGCTTGATGTCAAAGTCTCTTGAACGCATTCCAACTTATCAGTACTTTCAGTACTTTGATTTTTACCCTGAACTATAACCTGATAAAGTAAACATGGCAAAGCTTCTAATAATAGAAAACAATTCAGCAGAATAATTTGGAAATCCATCAATAAATAAGCAAGCTAGGAAAACTATTTCATGATTTGACTTTAAAGGGTAAACTTGACCATTGAAAAAATTGAAACTCCTGGATCCTGTAACATTTTTTAAATTTTTTCGTCAAGATGATCATTTTTCAATTAAACTGCCATTTCTATGGTCATATCTAAAGTCTTTCAAACCTTTGATTTATCTGTCCTTAGATTGCTAGTTAAAACAAGAGTATGGCCTACCGGTGCCAAAGCTTGGCTGCAAATGCTGGATAAAAGAAACAGTCTTTGTCAAAAAAGGGGCATAACTCTTACAAAAATGTATTCAGAGTTATACCCTTGAATGCTTGATGGCTATTGTGATTGTGAACACATATACAAAGATTCATGAAGATATCTTCAATGCCAACAGAGATAAGAGTAAGGTTAAAGTTTGTAAATGCAAAGGCCTATGCAAAAACCTATGCAAATGACACCAAGGTCATGAGAATACCTCTTGTTTTTCTTTTTTCTACAACAAACAACTGAGCTTTTAAACAACTGAACTTATATGAATGGTTTTCTATGACCATTCATTAAAAATCCTTTATAACCTAAGAAATGAGTAATAATTTAAGTACCTACCCTATCTAGCAGTTTATTTGCATGACAGTTCAAACTGTTGAAGAACATCCTATGACTCAAATCTTGTATCTCCAAAATGGTAGCTAGGAGCGCTGCATTGGGATTCACAATTTGACTGAAAGAACAGGACAGAATGTTTTTTTTCATTAGAGATAATTATAGCGAAAGGGTAGTTCTTAAGAATAAATTTATGTCTGACTCAAGAATGGATTGATTGATACTTTTTCGACAAATCAATAATTACTACAAGAGAGTTCTTTCGCTGGAAGGACCATTTTAGATGAAATATAGTAAAATTGTATCAAATTCAAATTGTTTTTAAACATTTTTTAAAAATTTTACAGTTTTACTTTTGTTTTTATTCTGACCAAAGGATTTAGGGCATTTTATTTCTATTTCTATTCCCTCCTCAAGCCATTTGATTTGTCCCAAGAACCAGAAAATGAAATAATAATGGCCTTATTCTTGTGTTATCCAATAACCTACACCATTTTTGGTTTGTCATAAATGAAAGAAGACCATATACATTTATCTGATCCCAAACAAACTGCCTTTCTGCATTGTATGATATGACTGTTACTATAGCTAAATTACATCTAGGAGATAAATATGGCTTATCATAATATACAGTGTTTATTCTAGGATTTCTAAAATGTGGGAGATTTCAGGGCAAAATCAACACTTTCAAGAAATGCTTTGTATTTCATGCTCCTTATTTATAAATAAAAATATCCCCCAAATAAAGATCAAGCCTCCTAGCAGGGCAAAACAAACAAAAAAAGGTTTTTATAAAGGCTCCAATGCATGAAAACAAAGGCCTTTCAGTGTAAAATATGAAAAAGTAAAGAGTAAATAAACGCTATTTTCATCAAAGTTCTCATTTCTTTATTAAACCTACAGTCATACTTAAGTCATTTTTTTATGTTATATACTGTTTGAATTATGCAATATAATACATACATTATTTGATGTGTATATTTGTTTTCTATGCATATTTATATCATACATAGCAGCATTGTTAAACTACACATAAAAGAAGGGAAAACGCAGAACAAAAGCCATTACTTTCTTTAAGCTAGCACAGCAACCAGTCAGAGCAAATATAAAGGTTTTGAGTGAGAATTATAGGCTATTTTGGCGTTTTAAAGGTTTTCTTGGGAAATGTAAAGGTTTTAAAGGTTTGCTCTGAAATTAAAGGTTTTTAAAGGTTTTAAAGGTTTCACTAGGAGGCCTGAAAGATACAAATATGGGGGATTTTTGTAAAAAAGTGGTCAACCCCACAATCCCCTTGCCTAGAATGAACAATGAATATAATTCATGAGTAAAATCATATTTAAAGGCCATATATTTATTTACTTACCCAATTGTGTGGTGATAAAACTTGAGTAGGTTGTTAAGTTTATATAGTGTAACAGCATCTTGTTCTGATACCAAAACTTGTTCTACCCTAACCTGTAAAATATATATTAATCTACGTTAAATTTATATAGTGTAATAGCATCCTGCTCTGACACCAAAACTTGAATTTCTTTTACCTGTAAAATATTCAACAACATACAGAAAAGTTTATAAAGTATAACAGCATCCTGCTCAGATACCAAAACTTGTTCTACTCTCACCTATAAACCAAAGGTATATTAACTATAAAGTTCATAGAGTGTAACAGCCTGTCCTTTTTTTTACCAAAACCTTTATCTACTCTAGTCTATAAAAGGTAATGTCCATCTATCATAAAGATCATATAGTGTAACAATATCCAAACAATGTATTCCTCTGATACCCAAGTAATTTTCTTCTATTTGATCGCACAATTTAATACCTTTAGTAAAGCAAATTCAAGCAAAATCAAGTAACAGTTTAAAGGTACCCATCAATGATTTGCACTGAAATCCAGATGAATAATGTTTTAACCCTTGTCATACTGAATAAATTTTGGCTAAAAACTTTCATCAAAATCAAAGGGCAAAAAGCACTGAAAGTTCCAACTGTAGGTCAATTCTTATTTGAAAAACTTAATCTATTGACAATATCTGGTTTGGAAGTGAGAAACAGGTGGTGTAGACTAACATCAGACTGCACATATGCGCAGGCTGATGTTTGTCTATAGCTTCTTCCAAAGCAGGAATATTCCGGGTTCTGCATGACAAGAGTTATTATCTGAGATTGTATGCCATGTTGGAAGTCAAGAGGTGTGCCTATCTAAACCCTTATTTCACAAAAATTCAGAAATTTGTTTAAACTCTATAAAATGTTACAGAATCTGTTAATCTGTTAAAACTATACAAATTCTAATGATTTGCTCTTTCTGACTGCTTCAAAAGCAGTTTTGACCCTTCAAATCTTAAAGTGACCCTTTTCTTCAAATATCTATCAGAAATTTGACAGACATACCTTAAAAGGTCTACAAACTCCCTCTGTCGTGTGACTCAAGGTATCTTGGATGGTCTCATTGGTGGCTGAAACAGTAAACACTTTTTATCAAAACAGGCGACATATTCTTAAATGATTTTCCATGGATTTTCAAGAAATAATGGTTGATTTTCAATTGATAAACTTACCGCCTAGCCAGTGAAATTATCACGATCTAATACCCTTTTTGTTCATTTCCCCCTCTCTTACGATATTTAATCGGAGCCAAATAAGTGTTGTCATCTTTGACAATGCAAAGCAATCAAGTGCAACATTACTTGCTTCAAGGAATTTGTCCTAATATTTTCATATTTTGTCTCATTTTTGCATCAAGGAAATAGAATAATCGTTTTTTGGGGAAGATTGATTGTTAGTTCATTTTGTTAAATAAATAAGCTTAATTTTCACTTGGATGTCCGTCATTCCTGTAAAAATAGCCTTTGTTGTTAACTAAATGAAATATAAATGGATCTTACTTTGAAACAAACTATTATCTTCTAAATAATGTCAGACCATTACATGATAATATGTCAGGGTTGTTAAAAAGGGCTAAAAGTAAAAGGTAAATCTTTGAAATTTAGTGAGGCTTGACCTTGATAAACAAATAATCTTAAACCTTGTAAAATAACCTTGACACTTAAAAATATGCATCAATTATGTATCTTCCTTGCAAATATATGTATTGCTTCTAAGAAAGAATGAAGATAGTTGGCATGTTATATTTCACATATGTTTTTGGAATAAGAGTTAAAAATTTGCCCTTACTCTATACCATTTGAACTATGTCATATAACCTATGTTAGATGCAAGTTGATAAATAGTAATTTTGTTCAATGTATGAGCATCTTCTCCTACATCGCTTTGTACCTACAGAAAAATGTTCAAAGGTAAAATTTCGTGTTTTATATCTACATTATTATTGATTGAGTTCAATCAGTCGCGAAAAATTGCAAAAATAACTCAGGCTACTGAATTAACAGTAAGTAAACAAATGACATTTGATATATTTGGGTAACAAGTTTCAAGAATAGTCTCTATTTACAGTAGACAACATTGTAGAGAATATATGTATTTCTTTCTTTTCCAACCTTGTTTAGTATGCCTTTTCAGTAATTCTTTTTTTATTGCAAATATTCTGTGGCAGGTAAAGCAAACTATAAAGCACAATATGGTAAATGTTGTTAAGTAAAATCTACCCACAATTATTCAATTATTAAGCAAGCCCTCATAGAGATCCTCAGGTAAAGAGCAAAACAAAGATAGTAAAACTTATGATAATCAACAACTAAGGGACCACTGGAAAGGGTTGCTTTTGGGAAAGATCACTTAATACAATATTTCATGATAGATATTACCAGCAATTATGATAAAATATAAAGATTGGCGCAATAAGTCTTCCTTAACCTTTTGATGTTAAACTCATTTAAATCGTCTCATTTAGACAATTCCAACAACATAAGATTCAATACTAAACAATTTTAGTAAGAATATCTTTACTTTTTCAGTTATTTTACTTGTGGTGAAGGGAGTTTTTATTGTGGTCATTTAATAAAATTGTGTTCACTTAAAAGAAGTGGTAGCTTGAGTAATATACAACTGTAAGTACCCTGTATTTTACATTGGCACAACACACAATTCAAACCAACTCTGCTATTTTACACAAACAAGAGTAAAATTCTGCAAATATCAATAGTTTTGGGACAGAAGAAAATACATTGTCATAGTATTTTATCAGAATGTCATAAGGTAAGTATTGTTTGTTTGTTTGTTTAGGGTTTTACACAGCTTTCGACAATCTTTCAGTTACCTGTATATTTCAGAGGATGGAGCACCTAACAATGGATTCCAAGAAGACGAATAGTCAGAAAGGATGAGTGCACTGTTGGGATTCAAACCAGGGACCTTTTGAATGATAGTCCGACATGCTACCAACTGCAATATGACAGCAGCTGGTTAGTACATTATTAGTTAACGGTTTCTTGCCTGGGTATATGACGATTTATTCCCGGCTGGAAAAATGATGTCACCCGAGCAGTAGGCGAGGGTTGACATCATTTTTACTGCCGGGAATAAATCGTCAGATACCCAGGCAAGAAACCGTATTAGGAATTTATTGTACTTCAAAGTTTTAGGGCTTAATATCTGTCTTTTGCCTATTTTAGGAGTTTGTATAAACCGATTTCTTTTAAACCACCAATATCCCTTAATGCGCCCCTATGAAAAGTAAACATGTACAAAGTGATTTCATATATAGTTGTGACGTCACATTACTACACTCCGCGCTATTGTGATATGGAAGCGTTTGTTGGCTGAAACTGCGAGAAACTTGGCACTTTAAATGGACAGATTTGCACAAATTTAAGGTATTTATTGACATCTATATCATTTTTTATTTGCACATTATTAACTAACATCCTTTTCAATTGTATCCTAGTGTGTATATTTGAGCCGTGTTATCAGCGAAGCGAGAGAAACATGGCTGCCATTACCGTTTCGATTTTTTTGTCTATGTTCATGTCGAGGCGCCTTAAGGAAACATTAGAGGTAATACCTGAGCGGCCGTGGCTATCAATGTTTGTCAGGTCAGCATTAACCAATGAAAATGCTAGAATTTTCTTTGCAGTATAATAAAATATACTGAATTGGCCCAAAGTAATCAAAAAACATTGTAGAGTCATATCAAAGGTCTACAATGTTTGGCTTTCTCTGTGACTTATCTAGATGTATAAACATATTTCCAATCAACGCTCTATGAATTTTAGAATAATTGTCCAACTTTTAGGTGTCTAAAGTCTTGGGGTAAATAACATGCTAAACCATATCATAATAATAAGAGGATATTGAATGAGTGGTCATTGGAATACTGAATTTATCAAACAAGTCATCTGGAACCGATAAAAAACCAGGCATTGCAAAGTTTTTATCTGCTTAAGATGATAGATTAATAAATTTGGTGTTTTACAAGCACAAATTTGATGTTGTATCTATAATAAGACCTGAATTTTTGCTATAAACAGTGGAAATTTCAGACAATTATCAATTCAAGTTATGCCAAAAAAAATATAACGCTGTTTGCTGAATCACGTGATCAAATCCATTATGACATCATTTTTTTTACAACAAAAACGTATTATGCATGATATGTTCTGAACTCATTTGCATAACTATTCCACTAGTGTAATAACACCAGTGTAATATCAAAATTATTAAACCGGGCTATTTCACTCCTGCAACATAGGTCATATTATTAAGCCGAGTTTTCTGTAAACAGAATACCAGAACTGGTGAGTAAATATTAGTTTGTAAGTCACTTCTGCCAAACCTAGAAATGTTGTCCAAAGACAACTAATGAAAGTTTTTTCTTTAATGCTTTTTGATGGTTTATCGAGAAATAACGGTAGATTATCACTTGATAATCTCACTGAAAAAGCAGTGAAATTATCAAAATTTATACCCTGCTTTTGTGCAATTCATCCTATCTGACGTCATCTATGCGGGGAGAAATAAGTGATGTCACAATGTACCTTGGATAGCAATCATGCGCAAAATGACGTGCTTTACGAAATTATGTCCTAGAAATTTCACATTTTGTCAATTTTTTCAATAAAGAAATATAATAATCTTTTGTTTTCAAGTAAGATTGATTAATATTTCATTTTGTGAACAACAAAAGCTATATTTTCACTGAAAATATAGCTTTTGTTGTTCAATCAATGAAATATAAATCGATCTTACACTAAAACAATTATCCTCTATATCATCATTATTATCAATTTTATTAATATCATTATTTTACTTTAATTATCATACAAATGATGTAATTTTAGCTACTCCATGGGATAATAATGCTCCCACAAAAAACCCGGACTATCCTATCAAATTAGGTTAGGGTTGAGGCATTCCCCTCAAGGTCATAATGTCTCCATGAAATTATGTAAAGGTTGGTAAATCCCTCCATATACCTGCTTCAACAGAAATGGTGTCCGTGCCCCATAACCCTCGTATACTTATGATGCCTTCTGGTGATTTTATTGTGAAAAGGAAGATACAGTATAATAGGATGGTGTAAAGCGAATATATGCATAACATAATCTTTAGTGGGAATAATGATGCTTTTGACACCATATAACCCACATGCTAAATGACTACTTTCAGTGAAATTCTCCTGAAATCAATATTTTTTTTACATGTACTTGATCATTAAATTTACATCCAGAAAATTGTTTTTAATCTATTTCACTCACAGAAAGGGTAATAAAATCTAATTTCAGAGTTGTGATTGTGTTAAAATGCATATAATTTCATTTTAACATTAATATGTCCATGAATAAGTCTGATGGGGGAGGAGTAATATGCAAAACAAAAACATCCGGCTCCACCCTCAGATTTTACCTACTGCATATAACTCCTCCTCTATCAGACTTTATTCATGGACACATCAAAGTGAAAATGAAATCATTTCATGAATATAATTCAAATTTCTGATCAGTCTTGAATTCCAATTGCCAAGTGAAAAGCAATTTACCCCATCTTCTTCGAAGGGGGGCATAATATTCTGGATACTTTTAAACTTGATCTAAAATGCACTTTATAGATTGAGAATAGAAAGTTGTGAACTATCAGGTGAAAAGGGACCATACAGGTAGTGTGTAAATTGCTAACCCTTGTCAGACTGACTAGGGTAAAAAATGTTTGTACTTGGCTGATTTTCTGTATCTACAATGATGATTAAAAGTTCCTGTGGGTCACAACTGGGACCAAAATTTTTTTTTCAAAATATTCATTTAATGCAGAATCAAGATGGTCACATTTTGTTTGACGGGTAGCAATTTTTTTATTTAGAGGTAGCTTTGAACTTCATGTCATTATGACAAGTTCAGGGTTTTAGTCCGACATCAAAAAAAAAGGGGGTCCAAAGGACTCAATAAGTTGGGTCTTGGGGGTCCTGTCTTTAAGTTAGGGAGTCCTTGCTTTAGAACTACACTATTTCTTTCAAGCAATAACCTTGTTTTCATGATTTTAAAATTTCAGAAAAATGTCACATTTTTTAATTCAGTCATGACCAAATCATTAAGGATTCCTAGAACAACTAGAACATAACATCCAATTATCTATAACCTTCTAGTACTACAAGTAAGAATCAATGAAATATCAAAAGGTAAAAGATGTATGACTTTTGAAAAAGTCTTTAAAAACTGTCTCAAAATAGATCTAACAAAAATATTTCAATAACCAGCATTATCCCAGACCAGTAATATAACTTACGTTCACAACGTTTAAGCAGTGTTTGTAGATATTCTTTTTCAGAAGCCGTTGCCTGATGTAGCCATGCCAACATGTCACCGACATATCTTAAAGGATCATGGGAATGGAGTTCAATTGGCCTTGGTGTTCCACCTGGCCCTGAAATATTTTAATATGAAGGTCAACTTTTAAAAGATATGTTTAAAGATAGTTTATTTCAATACAATAAAGTTCATTTACACTAATTTATGTTTCAAGTTGTTGATTACTACTTGATAATTCTAGTGCTAAACCAGTGGAACAATCATGATGGTATACTTTCAATCCAGTTTTTATTCATTTCATTCTATCGACTATCAAGCATGAATACCTGGGGTTCATGTTCTGGTGATATGTCATGTAGTTAACCAGAGCTGCAAATCCAGGGGGTATTTTGGTTTTCAAATTTTGATAATCCATTACATCCTATGTTAAGGGTACCCACAGTGTCTGATCCAGGATTTGAAAAACATGGGGGAAATTCCCCCATTAGTTTTGAAAACATGGGGGATCTATAATTACTATGGGGGACTTCAGGTTAGCTGATCCAAACAAACAAACAAACAAAAGAAAACAAACAAAAAAAACAAACAAAAACAAAAAAAAAAAAAACAATTGACTTGTCCGTACTGAAAACAGTAAAGACATATTTTCAAAGTTCACTTTATTCTAACAATAATTATGTTAAGTAAGAATCATTGCGAGAAAAGAAAACAATGTTCATTAAAAGCGATCTTCACTTTCTATCACAATGTTTCCTTCAATTTTAATTCAAGGTTAAGTAAAAGTTGGGATTATTGAAATTTATGTGTGAAAGGGTTGAATCAGCGGTGGTGTTGTCAATTTATTACTCTGATTTTAGCGCCGTTTCAATTGCATTGGTCGACGTAAAAATACAGTATTTTTGTCATCCACATTTGTTTCACGGCGAAAGAAATTGGTAATAGGCCGTTTTTTCCTGTCTGATCAATTGATCGTCGAAAAGAATGCAGACGATTCGATATAAGACTACAAACATAAAATTGGAATTTTCCTATAAACGAAAACGATTTTTAAAATTTTCTTTGTAAGTTTCTCAATCGAAAAAAAACTATATTCATTTTTTCAAAAGTAAACATTTTTTTATTGACAGCGTTTTTATCGCATAATGAAAATATAAATGAATGTAGTTAAACGTTTGTTTAAAAAGATTTGTAATATCATCGGTCGACTTCGACTGCTACTAATAGGAATACGAGAGTACGAATAACTAGAGTTACAACTGTACATTTTTAGTTGTGATCGAAGTCAACCATAACAATAAGGGAAGTCTCTCTTATGATACCACTCGAAGAAAGTGGTAAACAGTTAGACGCGACTTGCTGTCAAAGGCTAGATTTATTGATATTCCTTTCTTGATTTTTTTTGCGCAACCATCCCGGGCTTGATAAAAAACATGCGTGATCTTTAAGAAATGCCGGGGATTCCCGCAATTGCTCGACCTAGATCAGACACTGTACCCATTTGAAATGTCTCATTGAGACGGTTCAAATGAGTACCCACAACAAAAAGTTTCAATTGGAAATAAAGATTTAAGACCGACTTTACTCCCTCTTATCTGGACCCCTGGTTCACATTCAAAGATGAAAAGCTTTAGCAGTATGACGTTTTGTTTCTTTAAGTATCTGAGAAATAGTAAGATGATTGCTTTTCCTGCAAGATTGAATAAATCTTTCTTTTTTGTGAACTTCAAAGAAATATGCCTTTTGTAAATGTAAGGCTTAAACATTTAAAGAATATCGGTAAACGAATTACCTCCCCTCGTTAAAGCATCAATAAATCCTCTAACAACTGCCGTTCTTCTTGCTGTACCAAACTCATCTAGCGTGTATTTAAACAACACGGGTCTGTCTTGTAGGGCACACATGGCCTGACATAATATGGGAGATACATCTGGTGCTTCACTCGTCAACATACGACATTCGTCTGTAAA
This sequence comes from Fragum whitleyi, assembly GCA_948146395.1. Taxonomy (NCBI): domain Eukaryota; kingdom Metazoa; phylum Mollusca; class Bivalvia; order Cardiida; family Cardiidae; genus Fragum; species Fragum whitleyi. The sequence continues at coordinate 69,126,082 of OX411550.1, forward strand.
ATAGTATGTAGATTAGTTACAATGTGCACACGGTTATTAGAACATTTCAGGGTCTATTTTGAAACTTAAGTTTACTCAACAACTTTACATCAATTAAGGTAGTGGACCCATAAAAGTTCCACAACATTTTGGAAATAAAGATCTTTAACAGTGTTAACGGAGGTTTAAACCTCAGTCAACAGTGTGAAAGATCATAAATTCTAAAACGTTGCAGAACTATTACAGGTCCACTACCTTTACCCATTATCATCATGCCCCATGTTGAATGTTATCAAATGGAGCAGAAGCAGTAACAGCACATTGGCTTTTAACACTCACATGCACCCAATTATTACATCTCAGTGAAAAGAAGCTATAACTAAAGGGTTCAATATTGTACTCAAGCCCTTGTCACTAGGGATGTAACAATAGGTCGTACTATCGCTGTATCGTGATAGTTTACCTTGCAATAGCAAAAGGTCGATAGCATTTTTTCAAGTCAATAGATATTGCAATAGATCCTCTGACTATCGATAGTTTACAATAGTTTTTTTTTGAAAATGAAAGTAGAACTAAGTGAAGTAACAATGCTGCCTTTCTGCATGTTTTTATCAGAGAATGAGGTCAAATCCAATTATTTTTAAGGGAATATCTGTAATTAACTGATTTTATCATTTACTTGCCATTGACAAGGTAAACAGCATCTTACAAGACCAATATAAATTTACTGTCTAATAAAAGCTAACATTGATTATTATCTATTTCTTCTGTAAAAACAACTATTGTGATAGTATTGCAATAGTTTTCTGACTAGTGCAATACTATTCCAATAGCAACTTTACTATCGCAATACTATCATAATACTAATTTTGAACTCAATAGTCACCCCTACTTGTCACGCCTTAGTGTTCTTGCCTGTGTTGATCAGGGTTTGAGAAAACTTTGGTAATCACTTATGGTTATTTCACTCTTTGGTAATCACTTATGGTTATTTCACTCTTTGGTAATCACTTATGGTTATTTTACTATTTGGTAATCACTTATGGTTATTTCACTAAGTAAGAAAAACATTACATGAGCACTACTAAATGTTTGTGATAGACAGGAGTAGCCAGAAAATGCTGACAAGTCAATTTGTGTTCACTGGTAGAACTAGGGCTATTGTTTCACATTTTCTGAGGTAATTTAATTGGTAGCTGTTACCCAGTTCTGGTGTGTTTAACAGTCTCTAGATAGGTGTTATACACATGCACATCCCACGCTTTGGGTTAAAGAACACTCAAAACTAAACAACTAAAGTATTCTTAGAATGTTGGCCTTCAGAAAAGTTCTCACGACACAGGGCCAATGACCCTCCTCAGACCTACGTTATCACTAGACCAGGTCTCCACTCTTTATTATTGTGCTTCGAAGATTGAGAAATTTGACTGATAATGATTCTGCATTAGTTAAATATTCTTCATATGTTATTTTTGATAGAATAAAATAAATCTAATTGTAATCTGCTGCATTTCATTGGTAGAAAACTTTATGTTTTAAAAGAGAAAGTGCTTGTAACAAGCTCTTATTCCTCTAAAATTATGAAGGGTTTGAATTGCCTTGTAGAAAGACTGGGGGCTTGGGCAAGAAAATTTTGTTTAAAAGTTATTACAATTTGTGGGACATTTCAACCAGTTAGGCTCATTTTTTCATAAAAAATAAGTAGAAAGCATTAAGTGAATGCTAAGATCAGGCTGCAAGTCTATGCACTCTAATCTTAGTCTTCATTTTCTACAAAAGCATTAGAGTCTTATTCTTATTTTGAGTATGCTAAGATAAGTTATGTATGATAGACATTAATGACTGAAGACAGACATCTTACTTTGTGACCATCTGTAGAGTCTCTCATAGGCAGATTCTTGGTGAAGAGCCATAGATTCCATAATCTCTAACCTGTAATAGAATAGATTCTGTTAGAGCGTGTGACTACAAAAATTGAATGTCTATGGTTCATGCAGTGGCAATATCTCCCTATCCCGCAATATCTACAATATGGGATTGCTTGTTTTGATTATAAATGACAACCACTTGACAATGATGTGACTTCTAATAATTTAGACATGTTTTAAAAATGTTGAATACTGGAATTTGATTTGATAAACTTTTGACCGAATTGGCACATCATGATAGGCAACAAGATCATCCATCTAGAGTTTTCAACTCAGGACAGAGTCAGAAAATTAGCAAATTGAAAAAAAATTGACCCTAGTAAGTCTGCGCAATCTGCGCAGACTTACTAGGGTTAAGACTTTTCACACTACCCTGATGATCCCTTTTTACATGATGGATTACATATATAAGTACTGACACAATTTTTGTAATATGATCAGTAGTTAGAAATTTGAAAACCTGAGACTGCCTAATGTTTTACACAGCTCTTTGTCTCTATGAAAAAAAGAACTTGTATATAACTTCTTACCCTGCTGTCTGATGGTTGGTCCTTAACAGTACCTTACAGTCATTATGAATCTGTTTGACCCTCTCTAAAGACTTGAAAAAGTCCTACAATCAAAGAAATGTAACGCTTTATGAATCTAATTGAATTTTTCCATCTACATTTATCCCCTTTTAAAGTATGAGAGGGTTGTTAAATTTTTTTTTGGATTTTTCCTCAATCTTTTTTCTTTATCATTTCAAAACAAACAATCAGGCAAGGTTTTTGCATCATTCATTGTTATAAATTAGTCTGCATCTTAGTATGTCAATTTAATGAACTTTTCACCAAACTATCAGGCCTTCCGCTTTTTGAAACCCTTTGATTTTGATATAATTTTTTTTAATAAAAATAATAATAAAAATGTGTTTGTTAAACACTAATGCCCATCACTGACATTTTTTTAGAAACAGTAGTTTGATACAATGCTGTAATCTAATTTAATGCTGAAATTTAATTCTGTAATCAACACAATGAATTTCAATATGAAGTTTAAATTTTCCATATATTTGGCAATAAAAATGACTTTGCAAGCAATACACATGAGATATGTATAAAGATTCTGCCTCTAACGGATCAAAAGTTGTCACAAAAAGTAAATGTTTTTGGATGGATAAATGGGCAAACAGACAGGTCGAAAAAAATATGTCCACAATCTATCAATGCGAGCGAATAAAAAGATCTTGATATAAACACATCATGATAAAAGAAATAAGATATGAATGTACCTGTGAGAGAGCTCCTGTTTTCACTCCTCTCAGAGATCTTATTTCATCTGGTGTGAGTTGAAACTTATCTAGAAATGCACTGGCAACCTGGGCCTTCATTTGTAAGGTTTGACTGAAATATAATGTGGAGGATTCATTGTCATTATTCATGCTATAGCTTGAAAAACAAATACACTATCACATTTATAAATATCACAGTTTGTAATTTGCCATACTAAATTGTTAGTTGCCCAATTACCTACTCTCTACTGTTGAGTGCTAGATTGTAGAAATTGTAGAAAGAAATCTAAGTTGAAAAAGGGAAATAATTTGTACAAATGCATCAAGAGTTATCCCCCTTGATAGTACATGTTGCTCTTTTGATGGTGAACATGTGTGCCAAGTTTCAAGTTAATGCCTTCAGTAGAACCAGAGATATCACAAAATATCGAAGTTTTCATATGACGAGGACAACAACATCGACTACGCCAAGGCTATAGCAATAACTCAAAAAACAGCTGAGTTTATAATACTGAACAAATATATTGATCAAAATTCAATATCAGCCACTCATGATCAATAGTTTTGTCAATCTGTATTATTTTTTCAACAGCATTTCTTGAAGCTGGTAAGTCTTTATAATACTGTTACATATGAACTGTCCCCACCTTGAGCATAGCTGAAAATAACAGTCGCGAGCGGACAAGTAATATTCAATAAATGGTTTCCAAGTCAAATGCGCTAACCACTGTGCCAAAGAAATATTTGAATATTGTTGTCCGTGTGGGTTTGACACAGGCTCACATTGGATATTTTTTAGCTTTGCTTCAGTTGAGGACAGTTCGTACGTAACAATACTTGATCAAATCGTAATGTTTGAGGAAGCAGGATTCAATATTCTTCCACATTCAATATCAGGATTTTGTCACATGTAAAGGTTATCTGGGTATCATGAAAAAAAATTCAATCTGGTAAGACTACCCAGACTGGAGTTGGATGAAAATTTCTGGGTTCAACAGAATTTTTCATTTTTGGTTGAAGTGGGGTTTAATGATGCTTTCAACAGTTTTCAGTCTCTTTGTGGTGGTTGGTGCATCTAACTATGAATTCCTGGTACACATGTATTTCTCACACTAGTACTACCATCTCATCCTTTTAAAGAGATACCAGATTGCCCCTTTTCAATTGTGAACCGTCACACAAAAAGGGACCATCTGGGTAGTGCTCACAGTGTAGATCCTAGTCAGTCTGTGCAGTCTATGGTCCAAATTTTTTCACTTTGCTAATTTGCTAATTTTCTTAATCTAGAAAGAATATTATACCTTCCTGTGAAAGAATATTTAAAATACGACCTCTGGTTGACCTGTACTAGATTCTAGAACCAATCTCTTTTTTCAATATTTATTTCACAGAGTTCCCAGATGGTCAATTTTAATGTGACGAGTCAAAATTATTTATCCTTGTCATCCTGTTCACAGCATATTCCTAAGCCAATAACATTTCATTGACTCAGGGGGGCTATAGTATAAACTTAGATCAGCCTGCACATCTAACCCTAATACAATTGCACAGGCTGATCTCAGCATATACTGCCTTCTTCATCACAGTAGGAACTTGACCCAGAGTGAAAAATGTTCCTCAAATTGGTAATTTATTGAAACAGGGCAAGGGTGAAAGCATTAATATATGTAAAAGCCTACCTCTCAGCATGTAATTTTGTAGTTTGATTTATCAGATCATGTGTCTGTTCTTTAGCTGCCTGTGGAAAAGTACAGACATTAACTTTACTTAAATCTAAGATTTTATCTGAAAGTTTAGTTAACATGAACTGATATCCAATGTTAAAATATCAAAAATCTAAATTAAATCTTTACCTTTAGTTTTTATGTTTACTGGTAAATATATATACAATGCATGATGGAAAATCAGACTAAAGAGATTATCCCCATATTTCACAGTGACAATTTGACCTCTTCTCTTGAGAAATACCAAAAATTAACCCCGTAGTCAATTCACCCAATCTGACATTATCTAAGTGGAGCCAAATATGTGACATCATCATGAATGCTGCATAGCAGTCATATTCATAATGCACACTCTATGAAAATTTGTCCTAAAATTTTCATGTTTTGTCTCATAATCATTTTTACAATAAAGAAATACAAAACATTGTGTAATCATTTTTCTGTCAAGTAAGAGCAATACATACATCATTTTGTGAACATCAAAAGTCATATTTTCACTCCTGGCTCTGCCACTCATGAAAATATGGCTTTTGTTGTTCTCTCAATGAAATATATATTGATCCAACACTGAAATAAATGATTATCCTTTATATGATTAATTTAGTAGGGGACATTTAATCAGAGGAGATACACCAAAACCAGGACCCAAGGATAGGAAGTACATGAGCTACACACTTCAGACTGTCCTTCTCTGGCCACAGCTTGGGACTTACCTTGAGACGTGATGTCATATCCTGACAACAATCATTCATAGCTTTAACGTCATTATATACACTGTCTAGTTGCTGAAAAAGATAATGAACTGGTTACCTATGTATAAGTTGAATTTGGGATGTATTGTATGCCCACAAAAAAATATTATTTTCCATTAAAAATTTAAACATAAATTAAAATTTGTTGAAAAAAATGAACTATTTGGATTTTTTTTTTTTTTTTTCCTAAAGGAAAAGAAAGTTGATATGTTTACATAAAACTCCTTGTCATAAAGATAAATTGTAGATATTGCTCAAAATATTTTCAAAATGGCAGGACAGGGGAATAGATAAACAGGGGCCCATGTCCCCTAAATTTTAAGCTGGATGCCCACAAAAAATATTATTTTCCATTAAAAATTTAAACATAAATTAAAATTTGTTGAAACAAGAGCTGTCACTGTAAGATGACAATGCCCCCGACACCGCTTTGATTTTAAATTATGGCCAATCTATGTTGAAGGTCAAGGTCATCCAGGGGTCAAGGTCACCAAAGTATGTGCCTACAGAAAGGTAATGTACCAAGGAATGTTGTGGTAAAGTATGATGCGAATATGTTAAGTAATAAGGAAGTTATGGCCAATGTTAAAGTTTTTGGACGGAATGACGGACGGGCGGACAGATGGACGGACGGACGGACAAGTCAAATTTATGATGCCTCCCTATCGGGGGCATAAAAAAATGAACTATTTGGATAATATTTTTTTTCCTAAAGGAAAAGAAAGTTGATATGTTTACATAAAACTCCTTGTCATAAAGATAAATTGTAGAAATTGCTCAAAATATTTTCAAAATGGCAGGACAGGGGAATAGATAAACAGGGGCCCATGTCCCGTAAATTTTAAGCTGGACCCCTGAACTTTAAGATAAAATGCCTATACCTGTAATGTTATATTGAATTTTGCCAGTGTGGACCCCTAAGTGAATATTGTCAGCTTTTTCCCCATGAAATTAAATGAGATTAGAATTAATTACATGCAGAGGTGTGGAAATATGCATTTACTCTACTTGTCCCTGGACAAATATAATATGACTTTATACTTGTCCATGATTTTATTTGAACTTGTCCGCAAAAAAGAGAATAGATACATAAGTGAAATTATTTTAATGAATAAGTAAATGCTGGAACTTTCCTTTATTAAGTACCAGTCCGAGGTTTGTCCTTGATTTACTTGTCCACAGACAAGTGGCAAACAAGAGCTTCGTAGATCGGCGCATATACGCCCGAAACAGTGATTTTTCATGAATTCAAGGGCATATAATTCAAAATTTCTCAGAAATGACTGGAGCAATTTTAATTTCAAAGGTCTTATGCACAATTAAACATCATAGGGAGTAATTGTGCTAAGTTTCAGCTCATTCCCATTGATAGTTTAGGAGAAGTAGTGCACACAAAAAATTGCTAACAAACAGACAGACAGATGGATGGATGAACGACCGGGGCCATTACATAATACGACCCTTCGGGCATAAAATAAAAATGTAATTGTCTCAGGTGGAAAATATATGTGTCGGGCAAGTTGGACATGGGAATTCAACATCCCTATTATATGTATTGACTGTAATAAAGCTCATGTCTGTGAAAACAATTTTTGAGTTATATTTCAATCTATGATCTTGTCTATGAAAGCTCTAGTCCTTACACACTTACTGTTTTAACATCCTGAAATGTAGCGAGAAACTCTTCATTGATAGCCAAACTTTTACGTTCTATGTCACTCCGTAAATTTCTTCTTGTTCGTAAACTGTTTTCTGCAAAGAATGTGGACAACGCTTTCAAGGCTTCAAGCATATCCTGCAAAACAACAACTTAACTCATTACTACACAATCTCACTTCTTGATGCCCATGAACTGAATTGAATTGAGTACCTAACAATGGATTCCTGGGGTTGACAATTAAAACTCAAATTATATACAATTAAAGTCGGATAAAAACAATTAGTTTAGTTCAATTGGTGTTGATGTCCACCAAAGGGCAGAAAACCAGTCTAGCAAGGCTTCAAAACTAGCCTGCATGGCCGGTCCATGGAATTTAAACCTTATAGTAATCATGATGATAAAGTTAATTTGGTAATAGTTTGGTTTAATTTGGTTAATTGGTTGAAACACAATTACTAACAACTCTAAACGACTTCCTGATTGAATACGACAAATCAAAACAAGTGGACGTCGCAATATCAGATTTTTCGAAGGCCTTTGATACAGTCCCCCACAAAAAGCTCCTCCACAAACTGGAACACTATGGGATCAAAGGAAACATCTTAAATTGGCTCAAAATATTCCTTACAGAAAGAACGATGAGAACAGCAGTAGAAGGGGACCTCTCAAATTCTGTATCAGTAGAATCTGGAGTGCCACAGGGCACAGTCCTTGGTCCCCTCTTATTTCTCTGCCACATCAACGACCTACCAGAAAAAGTAAAATCAAAAGTACGCCTGTTTGCAGATGACTGCCTCCTGTATAGAACAATTAACTGCCATAAAGATCAGTTAATCCTACAAGAATACCTCAACAATCTAGAAGCTTGGGCAAAGGACTGAGGAATGCGCTTTAATGTAAAGAAATGCTACATACTGAGTATCAAGAAAAAACTATCCAAATTCTAGATGTTAAACAAACACATCCTAGAAGAAGTGGAAGACAACCCTTATCTTGACCTACAAATATCCTCCGATTTGAAATGGGGTCACTAAGAAAGCCAGCTCAACCCTTGGATTCCTGTGCAGAAACCACAAACACTGCACAGAGAACTGCAAAAAGATAGCATATGTCTACATGGTTAGATCTTTTATGGATTATGGGTCAATTGTATGGGACCTGTTTCTCCAAAAAGACATAGATAGCCTTGAACAAGTACAAAACAGAGCCATAAGATTTATCAAAAATGACTACAAATCCCAGGAAGAAGGCTATATCACAAAGACCGCTAAACAACTAGAACTGCCCAGTCTACAATCAAGAAGAAAAAGCCAGAGCCTTATCATGATGTATAAGGTGGTTGAGGGGTTGGTAACGGGGCTACCGCCAACTCAATTTCTGAGAGCAACCAGACCCTCACGCAAAATCAAACTAAAACAATACAAAGATTGTGAAACAGCAAATGTACTTAGCTCTCAGCTCAAACAAAATTCAAAAAGTGTTTGAACTGCTAACACCAGTCAGTACAAAAACTCATTCTTTGTACAAACAATCCTCAATTGGAACAAACTAGAGGAGGACATTGTCAACTCCAAAAACGTTGAGGCATTCAAAACAGCCCTCGATCAATCCAGCCAGTAACACCAGGCAGCACTCCCTCACCCTTGCGTTAAAGCCAGTACAGTCAACAGGCCAATAGCAGATCACTAGTGAGAACTTTGTTGATTATTTTTCAAAGAAACATGGCAGAATGCCGATTTTGGTCTTAGGAGGCAATAAAATTTGTACACTTTGAAGTGCAACATACATCTTTAGTCAATTAATCAAAACAGTTGCATCGTTTGGGAAATAGTAGTGTACGTAAATTAGCCATTTCCGGATCAATTTGGCCAATAGCGGATCACGTGATAAGATGACTCTGGGGGGCTGTCTCAAAATGATTTTGACCTTTCATCACTATCAAACCAATATGTTTTCTTCCATTGGAAGTGATTTTTACAATATTTTTTTTCATTTCAATGTGAATTGAGTAGGACAAACGAAATCATTGAGCAGACATTTATTTATTAAGCTTCTTACAAGACAAACTAACTAATAATCAACATTTTGTAGATTTAACTGTCTAAACAAGAGCACCGCCAACAGGTGCCTACGCTCAGCTGTAAGTGCTGGATGGTAAAAAAACTAATGGATGGTGAAAAAAAACTTAGTAGAAAAAGGGGCATAATTTGCTGAAAATATTTCAAAAATTATCCCCCTTGAAAGAAAATGTTGCCCTTTGGGTGGTGAATAAGTGTGCCAAGTTTCATGTGAATGCCTTCAGTAGAACCAGAGATATCACAAAAATGTGAAAATTTTTGCATTTTTTCACCAGTTTGACCTTGAAAAATGACCTTGACTAATGACCTTGAACTTGGTACCAACAGAAAGGCCTTGTTTCAGGATATCACCATGTGAAATATGAAGGCCCTATCACTAACCATTCAAAAGTTATTGCAAAATGTCAAAGTTTTGCGGGTTTTTTTCTTCACAAATTTGACCTTAAAAAATGACCTTGACCTTGACTGATGACCTTTAATTTGGTACCAACAGAAAGTGCTTGTCCTAGGCAATCATCATGTGAAATATGAAGACCCTATCACTTAACATTCAAAAGTTATGGCAATTTGTCTAAAATTTTGCATTTTTTTCACCAGTTTGACCTTGATAAATGACCTTGACTGATGACCTTGAACGTGGTACCAACAGAAAGGCCTTGTCCAAGGCAATCATCATGTGAAATATGAAGGCCCTATCATTAACCATCCAAATGTTATAGCAAAATGTCAAAGTTTTTGCAATTTTTTTCACAAATTTAACCTTGAAAAATGACCTTGACCTTGACTGATGACCTTGAATTTGGTACCAACAGAAAGTGCTTGTCATAGGCAATCAGCATGTGAAATATGAAGACCCTATCACTTAACATTCAAAAGTTATGGCAATTTTTCAAATTTTTTGCATTTTTTTCACAAGTTTGACCTTGAAAAATGACCTTGACCTTGACTGATGACCTTGAACTTGGTACCAACAGAAAGGCCTTGTCCCAGGCAATCATCATGTGGAATATGAAAGCCATTTCACTTTCCATTCAAAAGTTATCACAAAATGTCAAAGTTTTCGCATGACGACGACAACGACGACAACGACGCCAACGACAACGACGACACCAAGGCTATAGCAATACCTCTGGTTTTCTCCGAAAACAGCCAAGCTAAAAATGTATAAAACAAAAGGTTTTTACATATTTCATCAATCCAAACATAGAATACGTTTTAAGACTGTTTTTTAGACTGCATCAATTTGAATTTGTAATATTCTATTAATTGCCTTCTGTGTAAGAAACATTGTGACAAAATGTTACATATAATCCTATCATTTTTCATTTTCCAATTCTTGATTTTTTTCAAATCCTAAAAATATCATTTGCTTCAGTATCTAGCCACTTACACATGACACAATTTTGGGCTGGTTAAAATTTAGAAAAATAAGTACTGTACCAGAATTTTATGGTATCACTTTTTTCAGTTATGGAAAATTGAAAATATGGACCTTTTCAGTTGAAACCATTGGAGAGAAATAGAAATCACTTGTACACTTGTAACTAGAATGACAGTTCTAACCACCTACCTGTTAGATCTACCAGACAAAATTTTCACTTCGTAACTACAGCTTGATCAAAGCTGTCATTACGAGATTTTTAGAATAACAACGACGACATGTATTGTTAAAAAACTCTTCTTATTCTAGGTAGAAATTAGCATGGGAAATAAAAAAGTATTTTGTTACAACCAATTTCGTCATGTTCACTTTGTTTTCCTAGCCCATGCCAAGCATGGTTCAGAAATCCATATATGTTTACACTTATCCTTGCGGCAAATCAATTATTTGTTTTGCGACATAGTGAATCTAAACACTTATTTAGAGCAGTTCCATTGCAGAACCTTCTGGTATTGTTGACAGCAGTGCCTTTAACTTATTTTCATGATGTAACTGAAGGTCAGGATGCAGCTTTTTGCCTGGTCTCATGCTTATTCCACGATACATCTTTGCAATTCTCTTTGCTGATTTTTGGGCTGGACTGGTTGCACAACTCAGACGTTTTCTATTCTATGGTATCACGTCCTGTATACGGATGTCAGGATTTTTTCTTGAAATCTTTATATATGAAATAATTTCATTTTTGTGTTGATGTGTACCTGAATCAGTTACGATAGAGGAGGGATTCTATGCAATCAGTAACATTCAAGGTCGGGGCCCGAGGATATTACTTTGCATGTAACTCCTCTCCCATCAGGCTTTATTCATGGACACATCAATGCGAAAATGAAATTATCCATTATTACACGATCACAATTCAGAAATTAGTTTTATACCATTTTCTTGGTGTAAAATAGTATCATAAAACTTTTCTAGGTGTAAAATAAATGAACAGGTAATGATATTGGCGTTGGGAAAATTTCACTGAAAGTGAAGTGAATCATTTAGCATACAAGTGGCTTTTATGACCTCAAAAGCATTAATTAACGTTTGTGCTAAAGATTACATTGAGAATAATGAATGAGTACACTCTCAAAACACATGACATATAAATTTTATTGCCAATAAAGTTCTATGCCATTTGTCCTTATTTCATACTTGCATTTTATGCCGTTGTGTTATTATCAAATTTTGATAGAGGCTGCAGACAACTGGTGGGAACTGATGGGGCCTTAAACATACTTGATAGGAAATAAAATCTATAAAGAAATTGTGTGTGGCAAGCAACCGAGGCTTCTTTTACAGTCCTGTTTTCTTTTTTAAAAAAACATCTAAGTATCTTTAAAACATTAGAGTTGTAGATCGATTGAAAATGATAAAATAATATCCCAAAAGCAATTTCTTCTCTAACCAACATAATTTGGGCCATTTTTTCAAAATTTTCAACACTAATTTCCCTCTGGTTTGATATATGTATATATAGGTAGAAAATCTGATATATACAGTTGTTTAGGCAGTAGCGGATTTTGGGGTATAGCGGATAGGTTGTTTCTAAATCGATCTCTATATTATTTAACTGATTATTTCAATAAAATAAATTTTACCATGACATAATTTAATATTCAAGGGATTTATTAGCCAAATTCTCTTTTGTTTACATTTGATTTTGTACTTTCAATTCGCTGCAACCAAAACGAGGTAACCGGAAGCTGCATTTTTCAGGTCCAGAGTAAATGCAATAGCAGGCGCTCGGACGTGTAATGGACATGTAAATCAAAACCAATCAACAAGTTTTTGGTATCATTTTGTAGATTACCCTATTTCCCACTGTATCAACACATCTGGATAGAAAATTGTCCAAAATTAACTAAAATATCGCCTGATAGAAACATCTCCCGATTCGGGTAGTAACGGATAGTTCTTGCGAGTGGAAATGGTTTTACGGGGGCTGTCTCAAAGTGAACATCAACTGCCAAAAAACTAAAAATCATGATTCAGATTTTCTCAATGCATTGAAAAAGACACATATAAAGCATGAAACAGTCAGTTCATGTTAAAAGAGTTATTTTAACTTTTATCACAAATAAAGTTATTCATCAATATACACGGCTTGGGGTATGCTGATTTTTTAAGCCACTAAAATTAAACAAATTATTGTGAGCACTAAAACATTTACTGTCATTTAATTTTTATGACAATGGAATTCACAAACGACTTCTTCTCTTTAAATATTACAGCCGTTTAAGACTTAGACAAACTTAAAATGAATGCTCTGGCTAATCTTTGTCTAAACCCCATAAAATCTTGAATATTCCCGATTTATTACAGTATGACAAATTTCATTATTGTGACATCAATGTATAACTCTGTCATTTTGACCAGTCAAAATTAAGAAACGGATAGATGGATATTGATAGTGCTAGTCAATCATATTTAAGTATATTCATAACTGATGGGGAAATTTAATTAGCTGAAGTAAAGAGTTGTCCATTGATTGCATAATTACAAACGATACTTCATAAACATTTTTTTACAGTGATGATATTAAGAATAAACTTTAAAGGTTCATTTCATCAATCATCAACTTTTGAAGGTCATTGACAATTGTTAAGCCTTAGAAATCCGTTTCGGAGTGAAGTTATTTGAATACATTTGTGGTACTTTTGACTACATCTTCATTTTATTAATATATTATCTTTTGCATATCTCTTTCTTTTGCATATATACCGGTCTTAAATGACCGTTTGGTTATTATGGTTTGATTTTGCCATTTTTGATTCTATGAAAACGAACATGAAAAGAAGGCAATCCGATCGGCTCTCAAAGCAGTGTTTTGCTCCCAGACCTACGAATTTGCCCCGCACCTCTATCGGTCGCTAGGCAGTGAATGGGTCCGTCTAGCCATTATTTTGGACGGCTCAACGGCCGTAGCTAACCGGAGATCTCGCTCCCAGACCATAGAATTTGCCCCGCAATTCTATCGATTGCTAGACAGATTACCAGCCCTCAGTGGCCGTCCCCAGGCGGCGGCAGTGGGCCGATCGCTCGGAGGCGAATTGTTCACATTGAGACATTCCATGCAGGGCTCGAACCAATAGACCAATACCTATGTTGTAGGTACCCTCGTGTTGCCCTATTCAAGCCCTACAATCGTGTCGAGTTTGGTGGGGCTGCGGTGGATAGCAGCGGAGCAAAAGCGGTTCACACTGGAGTCGCTCCTCGACGTGGTCGAGCCGCGATTTAAGCGGCGCAGCGAATGCAGCCCGGCCCTCGAAGCAGTGTTTTGCCCCCCAGACACCGGAATTTGCCCCGAATCTCTATCGATCGATAGGCAGGTAACCATCCCTCGAGCGGCGAATTTGGATAGCTCATTAGCCGTCGTTAGGTCGGCAGAGGGTCGATCGCGCCGAGGCGAAATGTTCACGCGAGGTAAACACTCGATGTAGGGATCGAATCAATGGACCGATCCCTAAGTTGTAGGGACCATGTGTTACTCAGTTCAAGCCCTACAATCGTGGCGAGTTTGGTGAGACTGTGGCTGATAGCGGCGGAGCAAGCGCGATTCGCGCTAGAGTCGCGTCTCGACGCGATCCAGCCGCGATTTTAGCGGCGCAGCGAATGCAGCTCGGCTCTCGAAGCAGTGTTTTGCTCCCAGCCCCCGGAATTCGCCCCGCATTTCTATCGATCGCTAGGCAGGTTACCAGCCCTCGAGCGGCGATTTTGGACGGCTCAGTGGCCGTCGCTAGGCCTGCAGTGGCCGGCGATTGCGCCTAGGGCCTGGGAGCAAAACACTGCTTCGAGTGCCTCGTCTAGGATAATTTGTTGATCACTGTACTAATCACCAAGCCAGGCAGGATACTGTATGTGTTTGCTTAAGAGAATACTTGAACACGAGCTACACAGTATGACCGAAGCCGAATCTTTTCGGGGGAATCTGTACGAATGCCGGCATCTTGGGGCAAATATTTCTTTAAGAAGTTATAGGCTGGTGAACACATATATTTGTTTTTCGGAAATTTTTGTTATCCATTTTCGTGTGAGAAATGCATTAAAACTACGATCGTTAAAGCAGTACGTTGTCGTTCTAATTCTAAAATTTTAGAGCTAAATAAAAATTGTAGGATCAAACCAGTGATTATTTTTCTGCTTTACCAAAATGTTTTCAAAGTCTGTTTATCTGCCCATTTTTTCAATAATATAAATTTGCTTAATTTCAGTCTGAGTTCGATCTGCGAGCTTTTGTGGATCAAAATCGCTTAAATACAGCTCTTTCAGCACCTAAATACGGTGAAATGGTGTCTTTGTCACGTTTGAGACATTCCCTCAACTACCTATCCGTTATTACCCGAACCTATCCGCTATTGACCTAATTAGTGTTGTGTGCAGAAAGCGTTTATCTGACGTATAAACAACATTACTATCCCGAAATTGATTTCAATTGAAAGAATACAGATTTTCCTACAAATTGGTACCACACAATATAGATTTTGTTTTGTAATAGAAACATACACTTCGATAATTTCGTTAACTATCCGCTACTGCCTGAACAACTGTATGGCCAGATACTTCTGTAATCTAACTACCACCTTTTACATTCAAGATGTAGATTTAGTTAAGGTATTTTTGGGAAAAAAAAAACGAAAAAACTACCAATGTTATAGCCCTATAACATTTAGACTCACCAAACTATTTAAATTACTTTTTTTGTTACAAAAAAGAGATTAAAACCATGCGAAAGCATAGTGAACCAACAATTTATGCCTCCTTTTCGTGATTTCATCCACTATTTGAAGTTGTACTCGTTAATTTGCCTTCAATTTTGCAGAGGAATTCTTTTCTTTGAAATTCCTATGACGTAATCTTTCAGTCGAACAGACGCTTGACCAGCATTTCGTCGGTCTGAAGCACTGCAACAACAACGTGAACTGTCAAAATTTTGTTATGCTTTGAAGAGATGGACAGAGTTAAAGTGAAACTCACTTTGTTCACAATCCACATGGAGTTTTCGTCAGTGTTAGACTTGAAGGTCCTCACTCTTTGAAAGCTACTGTCAGAGTGTCAGTAAACCTCATGGCTTGTCCCACACCGGCTGGGCACCAGCAACGATAGGTAACCCATGATGCAACATACAATTAGACTGGTACCCTGTATGAAACATCTAAATATGCCCTTTCACTACACTCCCCCCGGTTTTATTAGAAAAGGACTCACCGAAGGGTCTGGTTTAGTTACCCTGATTGTCCTGCTGCTCGTTGTACCATAGTGTACCGTAAGTTGAACCAATCAGAGTAGACTTGTAGCATGTAGTCAGTACCATATCCAAGAGTAGTTGCATCAGGTGATCTTCTTCAATGGAGTACTCAACCTCAGTTGTAGATCGGCACATTCTCTCAGAAAACCACCTACACCACCTAGAAACTTCTGAAGCCTTGTTTGTTAATGAAAAATAACAGTACCATTCAGTTTCACAATGTATTGTCTCAAGGTCAGTCTGTTCAATGTCAATATTAGTGTCTGTTGTCAACATCTCCCAACACTCAAGCATTTTGGATTATTGCGCGTCCCTACCCCAACGCCATTTTCCCGACGAACAGCCCCGGTTTTCGCCTCGAGTTCTAACACCGAGACCCCCACGGCCCCCGGGTTTGACCGCTTGATCCCATACAGTGTACACAGGAGTTCTGCCCTGATCCATTGCTTTCACAGGGTGGCCCTCTCCTGGGCCCACGTACTAACGGGACAGTATCGTCACTCTCTTCCTTAGAACATTCCCAGTTTTAACATCTGCGCGTTGATAGTAAGAACACCCCCCACAAGGCAAAGAGCTTAGCCCCCCATGATCATCACTAGCCAGTGGCCCTCTGGAAAGTGTGTCAGCATAACTGTGCTTGGCCCCCTGGGGTTCCTTAAATCTTGTTAAGCTTGAGTGATCTGTGCGCACTTGAGACAATCATTTCTTCCATTTTTCATTAACCTATCTTACTACTTAACCCTAACTACACATTCATCAGTTCAGTAACCATCCATCAGGGATATGACTTGTGCTGAACGCTAGTAGGTCAATGAGATCACTAAAAGCATTTGCGTTGTCATAGTTGGCCAGTAACTTCTGCATCGAAATGCATTCCCTGGCTTTCTAACCAGTACACCAACTACCAAAGTACCCCTAACAAGCGAACTACCCTACAGCTGCAAAATGTTTAACTACTTAAAAGGACTGTGGCTGTAGCTGTTAGAAGCTCATCTTGACTTTGTGTCCCTCTGGTTAAACATCAGTAGCTGTAAGTTCTCTCTAGCTGAACTGGAACTCTTCTTCACATCTTAGTAAACTCCTCTAGATATCTGAAGTTGGAAGTCTTCTGTTACTCTAGTGGCTATACCATAGGTGAAGGTTGTAGTTCTGTGTAGCTCTAAGTTGAATATCTTCTTGCTATGTCAACGCATGAGTCGGTGGTGTTGCCTGGACGTTGAAGTTGACATTCATTCTTGGCTTCGGTGACTTGACAAGTAGCTTTATTGGTCAAACAGCAGGAAAGTTTTTTATACTTCTTGAAGACTGGTCGCCATCAGTTACATTGTTGCCTGGTCACTTCTTCCTATCTTCATCCAATGATAAATGTTCTTTCAGGTGATCTTGTTCTCTACAATACTTCTTTGTAGTACTTTCTTAATTGACTGCGCCAAAGACTGTCAGCTCGTGCACTAACAAACAGTTTGTGTCCCAGTCAGACATCTCATCTTCATAGAACCACCAGCTGCATGTTCACATCCTCAACCCAAGCCTCTCCGGTTACAGTAGCTGCTGCCGATACAGCCTTGAGAATCCTTGGTGGCTACTTACAGCTGGGGCCCTGTAGATAGTGTAAAAGAGAGGGATCCCATTTCTGGTTTACTCAA